>JAHZNP010000231.1:44349-96052 GCA_020615345.1 Triops cancriformis | reverse complement strand
TATTTTTATGAAGAAACTTAAAGTAGATTCAGTAACAGAACACTTTGTAATTTTACAACAATCTTATGGCAATTTTAACGAGACATGTAGTAAATTAACAAAAATTGCTAAATAATTTACAAATAAATCGTGGTAGACACATTAACCTTGAATTCTTTGTATAAAAACGATTAAACTAAAGTAATAATACAAGAAATTTAGTGTAGGCAATATTACATACTTAGTCTTGCAATATTACCTGAAAACTTTTGTGAAACCTCTGTAATTTTACAAATTTTTTTTACAGTGTATCTCCAGAAAGACTTGTAAAAAATCTAAATAAAAGCCTTTATTCTTAGAATAATGTGTATGATATTAATCCATGAAAATGTCTATATGCGTTTTTGGTGTCCATTGCCCTTTAAGGTTCAACATTTAAGAAAGAATTGAAATATTTAATAAGGTTCTCTGATCTCTGGTCCAGTAGCTTCTTGACGTCCACTTCAATTTATGGTTGAAAAAATTACGCTGAGAAACGGGGAACAATTTTCAATTACTGATTTTTATTTTTTTCTACTTCTCTTTCATTGTCTGCAAAGGCGCTTGGCTCACTGCAGTATTACTAGCTATAATAAGCTGTAGTAGAAGTAGTAGCAGGAAAGAAAATAAATGGGTGTTCACCGTTTTTATTTCTGTTTGGTTGCTTGATCCCAGCAAGTAAAACTTCGTCTCTCTCTCTCTTTCAGTCTTCTCTCAGTTTCTCTCTCCCTTGATCTTTTCCCGCGTCCTTTCACTATATGACGTGAAGCAGCAGCAGCAGCCAAATAAAATGCCAGCAGATCGGATCAATATCCTACCCGGCGTTTATACACTTGTCACTTTATGTGCATACGATGCTCTAGATCCCGCCACTTCTTATTCGTTTAGCAACAAAATGAACGGAATCGCGCACGATTATTTGTGATTAGTATGAGATCAACGATGCCCGGCGTTGGGAAAGTATTATATAAAAACGAAACACGCAGGGGACCAATGTAGAAACCAGCAATGCTCCATCTTCTTTGTTTTTTTGCGTCTTGGTACAATATAGTTCACTTTTAAGTCTTCCGAATAGTTAAATCCGTGTGGAAAGAACGAAGGTTATGGTTGGAAACACGTCAGTGGCGCTTCACACTAGAGACGTTCCCAATGGTCTCCCTTCCAATGCACACAATTAGCTTTCAGCTAAGGATAATTTACCCATAATAGTACGTTATGTACATTGCCTATGCTTCCCCAGAGTCATGACGTTTGCATAAAAATGTACTGTATGTGAGAATATTTAGAATAGTGACATTCAATCGCTTTCATCTGCATTTTCGTGGCCCAATGCGAAATTAGATCAGTAAAGATTCTGCGGCTCATTAGCAGCGAAGCCCTCCAAAATGCATTAATTGTTAACTTTCATTTTACGCTACAATACGCTTCACTGTACAGTAAGCATTGTTATAGCACAAGAGTACCACGCATAGTTGAAGAAATTTTTAATTGGTTCTTCATTATATTTTTTTAGAAATAAGGGAGACACGAGACAATCAGAACTAATAAGATTTAAAAATGTTTATGTTACACTTAAACTTAAGTCAGAAATTTCACTATATTAAGAGGTATCCGAATTATGGTACGCTTTGGAGTATACAAAACTAAGAGTAAACAGTTATTAAATACCAGACAGATTGGACGTGGGACTCACCCTCATAAATGCTCTAGTCAACCGAAAATGTATTGATATGACATGATCACCTAAAGTATGTTATTATGATATAATATCGTAATTAGGTATACGACATTAACTACGTGAACTTATTATAGATGTGCAATTTATTATTATTTTTAATAGTGCACTATCTACTTAAGGCTACTGTAAACCATTTTTAATATTTTACGTTGACTGAATAGGGAAAATACAAAATTACGTGGACGATTTTCCCATAACTTGCATATTTCTCATAATTTCTCTGCTAAGATTTTAAAATTAATAACACATTGAATCTAAATTGGAGAAATCTTTGAATTCAGAATATTGGGATAAAAAGCAGACAAAGTCTTTGAATAATTGTAAATTATCTTTGCCTTTTTTTCAAAAATATCACTTCGTAAAATTCTAGTGATTATCAATTAAAAATTTACGGTCAAGATTCATTAGATACATAGATTATTCCTAGGAAACTATTCATAGATTAGTTCTAGGAAACTTGAGTGGCACATGCAATATCTTCCACAAAAGTTTTCCATGTAGTTGTCCAAAAGAGAAGGACGGTATTCAGTGGCCTCAAAGGACTTTAAGGAAAACTTACAGTTCTGAACTCAACCACTATTTGTAGTGCTGTAATTCACTGTTTGCTGAAAGTAACGTTTTTTTGTAATGCATTTGCTGTTGGCTCTTAGTACCTCGTGCATAATTTTATTTTTTAAAAATGTTAAACACTTAGCTTGTTTTTATTTCGCTTTTACTGATTCTGGGGCACTAAATATAAATATTACAATGAAAAAATGTATCCCTTTTCTTATAAGGATAGATGCAAAAGACTCTCCTATGATTTTCTCACTTAATCTTTATTTTGTATGCTATAGTTAAAAAAGACTAATTATAAGGACCACAGCTATATGATTATATAGACGAGAAATAAAAGCGCCCTTTTTTTTGCCCCTGTGAACTTTTTTGCCATGGTAGCCAAAACTGGGGAACAGAATCGAAGCCGTTTTACCAGTAATAGCTGTATAAATTGACGGCAATTGATAATTCTGGGTCGAGCAAGGGAACAGTAAGCACGAGCCAGTACACAGCACTTGGCTTCGATGCCTCGTACAGTGCTGCGCCATCAGCTCGCCCATATCTCCCCAGTGGCTAATAAGAATGATCCCGACTGCGGATATAGAGGCGCTGCCTCCTCAATGCGATTAACTGCTGCTGTGGGCCGTTTCAGAATATCACTTTACATTTTTTTTTTGCGTGAGGTTACGCCCTTGTCTTGTGGCCAAAACAACATAAACAAGTAAAAGATGGTTTTACCAAACAGCCACTCAGTAAAAAAAGGAAGTTTGCTTGATAGAAAAAGGTACAGGAGAAAAAAAACGCACTATATAGCATTAATACGGAAAAATAAAGTGAATATGACATCCGAAGGCTGGATATTTTTCATTCCGGAGCAGACATTGCTTTCTTCCGTGATTATTTTCCCAGGAAAAACACAAAAGGAAGACTTCTAGGTCAATATATTTTGCTTTCCTTTCGCAGGTGGGAGACATTTCTGCCGCAAAGGTTATTATTTTTTTTGTCTCCAAAGATTTGTCTGATTAGTGCGGATATGTGAAAGTGGTTATTAAGAAGGAGTTCACAAAGGTTTGGAATAGCGGAGCAGATCAGGCTTTGTTGAAATTTACTAGTAAGCTTTCCGACGCTTTGTCAGCAATGTTTTGTAAGATTACGTGGAGCTAGTATACTAATCTTACGCATTTTAAAAGTTACGCAAGACTTGTAAAACAAGGCTGCTTAAGGCAGGAATCGAGGAGAACTGAGAGTGAAATGGAAAAAGCCTAAGGAAATTGGATTTAAATACATTGGTCGGATTTAGGAAGTTATAAAAGAATAAGGAGATGGATCTTTTTCCTCATTACTTTCTTGTTTGGCCCCCATGAACTTTGGGGAGGGAGGGGGGTTTTGGGGCGTTTGAGTCTCACTTGATTTGACTGCAAAGCAATGAAGGGAGACAGTTTCCTTGGAGCTCAGAAAACATAAAAGCATAGCGAGAGAGGGAAAGACAGAGAGAGAAAGAGTAACCACGATGAAGCGAGACAAGTTCCATTTCCTTAAATTGCTTTCAGATGTGTGTAACGATATTGTAAGATATCCTGGCTGTGTTGTGCTGTTGACAGGCATTCAAGGGGAAAGATCAACGACTTAACGAATACTTCTTATGCTGCTGCCTGCCTGTAAACTGTTGCACTAATCTTGAAATTCATATGTACTTATTTTCGCTGGCAACCATGTAATTTAAACACCTGTGACACGCTAATCAACATGTCTCATCAACTGCGGTCGATATTTTCTAATCCAGTCAGAATTACATAGTACGAATCCAGCTCGTGGCTTGTCGCTCCCTCTATTACTGCGCCGTTAATTACTGCGGCCCTAGTTTTCTGTCTTCATTCCGGTGTGTGCATAGCTTGTTCTCATCGTTGTATTTTTTATATATTTCTTTCCTGTTATTATTAATGTAACTGATCTAATTTTTCATACGCAAAGAAAGCTACAGATGAAGATACAGATAAATGAAAAAGACCTACGCTATGAATTACTATCTATAATCAGCTTTTTTGTGTGCTTAGACACATAAAAAATTTGCATGCCATCTGTAAGGCGTAGTACGAATGTCAATTCTTTTAATGTAACGTGACTCCAAATACTGCTTTCTGTCTTCTGCGAAGTAAGAAACAAAAGCTTGCTATTGTTCTCGGCTATTGTTTAAGAAGAATTTCACAGAGAGCCAGCTGTGAAAAATACTTTACAGAATGGTCGGATAGATTGTTCGTGTGCGTGAGTGTGTCAAGATAAGTTCGCGTGTGACATCCTTTCGTATATGAACTACGTGGCAATATGCCATGTTTTTTTAACTTTCATTTCAGGATCTTACTGTGAATATTACCTCATTAGTTTTCGCTAGCTGGAATTAATATTATTGTTAGCGTGTAATCTTTCAGTAAAATTTTGGTGCCAAAAAGAAGTGAAGGTAAGAGCTTGTTCACACCGTTGCTATTCTCTACGTTATGATTGAAGGCTCTTCACCTCGAAACGAGAATAGCATTCTTTGATTGCCGTTTGCTAGAGTGAGTGCGTACTAACAACTATTTAAAGGAGCTTGTGGAACGCTAATTTTGGGCGACAAGCGAGGAATACACACATATTTTGAGCGCTATACTGACTAATTTGAAATCACTGGGAATCGAACTAGAATTGAGCAAGCGTGTGTTGCATAATAAGGAGACATGGAAAGTGCAGACATGGAGGATTTTTAGCAGGTTTCTCTATTCTCTCGAGTACCACAATCAATGATTTTTTCTCTTCGTGGTATTTCTCTACTGATTTTTTGTACTGTTCCCTTTACGATTAGTGAGAATGGAAAAAAAAGCTTTGAAGCTATCATTCCGCTCCTGTTTTCGCGCTTTAAGGCCACTATATACCGTCCTTTTATGGACGATTACACATTCACCACTCAATGCTTCCCGAAGTCATCTTGACAGTAAAGTTTTAATTTATAATCCCTAGAATCTTACGAAGAGATATTTTTTTTAAGAAAAAGGCAAGATAATTTACAATTGTTCAAGGAATATGTCCGCTTTCTTCAAAATTCAAAATTTCGTTTATTTTTACACGTTAGATTCTAGGTATTATTAATTTTAAAATTTTGGTTGACAAATTATCAAAAACTATGCAACGGTTATGAAGAAATCGTCCATGCAATTTTCTCGTTTCTCCCGTTCAGTCAATGGACAAGTAGAGAAAGGGTATACAGTGACGTGAAAAGTCAACACGAAGACTTCCCCCTTTATTTTTGACACCAAGTCGAAACCTTGTTGCAATTGGATGATTGCAGCTAAAATAATATGCAACCTGTTGTAACAGAACAAAATATAACCTGTAGATGGGAAGGCGAGACGTATTGGAGTGTAAATACGGATACCGGGCGCAACAGAAGGGCGGAAAAAAATATATTTGATATTTTTCTGGTTGCCTCCTGTCAGTGGCGTATCCAGGTTTTAATTTGGGGGGGGAGGGGGGATTAATATGCAATTTATTTGGACACTTGGTCATTCCCCTATCTTCCCCATTATAAAATCAAAATTTCGGGGGGTGGGTGTCGACCCCCCTCCTAAATACGCCCCTGCCTCCTGTATAGTGATCGTGGGTCCATAGGGTTTGAGGCACAAAAGGGAAAGCTTTCTCACTTTCCTAAGAAGTGAATAGGTATTGGTGTGTTCGTTCTTCAGATAGGTAAGTATTCAAGGGTCCCCTCGGCCAAAGGTAAAATCGAAAAAGAATAATCGTCGAAGAATAAGCGCAAAGACGAACGAGTCCTTCATGCGTATTTTGAACTATAATGCATGGTCTAATAAATTAAAAATATACTAAATGAATTCCAAGAATTGTTTTTAATCTGAGCTGCGTGGTATTTAGGCATATGCATAGGTGAGCGAGCTGGTTTACAGGCAAAGTTCTTGGTGGAACCTTGAAGGTATTGAGAACAGAAAATTACTAGCATCGGCGAAGTTCCAACTTTTAATTATGAATGACGCAAGGTATATAAGAATTCAAAGTCTGTTGGTCCGTGGAACTTCGGGAGGGACACTGCGTTACTTTGCGACGAACGTTTGATTTGAGTGTCACGTAATATGTGTAATTCGCAAATGTGATTTTGAATTTACAGCTCACGGAAGGTGTGACCTTTGTATCACAATGTTTGACAAAATTTACCTATGCTCTACGAGGAGCAAAATCAACGAGGTAAACCGTCCGAGAAAGCGAAACGCTAAGACAGGAAACTTAAACTAACTTGGACAAAGTAATGCTGAAGATTTCCATTGCTCTTTAAACATTATTTTGCTTACTTGTACGTTTTTCAAGTAATAGTACTCGTGGAAGAATTAGTTTCTTCAAATAGGCGTGGTTAAGCTATCCTAGCTAGGAAATTTATTGAACTAAGATTTCCTTTTAAATAGGAAACTTCTGTTTCGTGGCCTTTTTCCTAGTTCATTGGTTATTTCATCGATTAGCATCACGGTTTGTATAACAATGTAGCTTATAAAAACGTAGGACAATTGATTGAACCCGTCTAAACTAAACCACGACGCCAATAAAGGCAAAAGTATCGAAAACGTGAGCCTATAAGGAATGCTTTTAATCAGTAATCGATTCGTGTTTCAAAACAGTATTGACGATACAACCTCATTGGGTGAATTTAATAGTCGCATTAACAGTAGAACCTTGTCAACCTGGTTATGGAATCTTCCGATTGTCAACTGCCGATGCTAAGCTATTTTGATGATTGCTGTATTCTTCGTGATTTCTGTCAGCATTTAAGCCTTATTAAGGGTTATTGGATGCTCACTTTATAAAAATGCTTAATGTTCCTAATATTAAACGGTTGCTCTGTTTTGTTAACTATCCGAATCGTCAAACATACCACCCCCGGTCCCGACTTGTAGCATGAGGTGCGGTACAGGAGTAATTTGCAATACTAAGGAACGCAAGATATTAAAAGTATTTTTGCTATCGTATTTTGATTTTATTTTGTCTTTCATATGAGTTTGGGAAGTGCGGTTCTTATACAAAGTATGTTTGCGACAGGCTTGAAGCCCCCAAAAATTTTGATGCAAGGTTTTTCTTAACTGTTTAATATAATACGTTTTCACTAATACTTTGTCATAAGGCTTAACAGATGTGAAAGATATGCAAATAAAAAACTGACGAGGTGTCTTATAGTGGAAGTTGCCGAGCACTTTAGCAGAACGAAGTTTTATCGAAAAGCTGTCGACATGTTCTTGGTAAACGCTGTTTTAAGATTGACCTTGGCAAAGTCTACGATGATTCGTGGGGTCACGTACTGGATGATTCGCATTTCTTATTAGCCAACTCGATTTTTTTGCCACGTGAATAGCGCAAATGTTGAACGAAGATTGGACTTGTTAGCGTCTATACGAAAGATAAATGTTTCCTAATCCATGCTTTTGTGGGACATATTACTTTGATCTAACTTTGTTTTATAAGTAAAGGGTGTTGATTGGATTGATCTTACCAAAAGATGAAGGCTTTTGATGAAGTGACAAGTAAACGCGACAACTTTCCGGGTTTTTTTGCAATGTTGCACTTTTTGCGCATGAAGAAATCATTTTTCAGCCTTATTTTTAAGGGAGTTCCGTTGCTCTTTTAAAAGCGATTGTTTTACTTTTAAGTTGTAGCATGGTTCTTTTGAATTATCAGGCTTGTTAAAGGATGGTAAACGTGATTCGTCAGTCCTTCTAATATAGAAACACTAACAAGAGATCTGGAAGGGACAGGATGAACTGATCTGATAAGAAGCTGTGTCCGAGTTGCAAAGTATTTCTACAACAGCTTCGGAATACAATACGAATGTACCTTGATTTGGATGAATCTTTGAAATTCGTTCTCTTTGTAAGTAGAAAATGCAACCAAGATTCTATGAAAAGTGTAAGAAAGATGGTCAGAAATATCAGTATACCATGAGGTAATTTATAGAAGAAACAAGAAATAAATAGAACATTGGGAATAGTGGCATATGCAATAGACCAGTACACAGAGCTGTAGTGAGCGCGCTCGAATTTTCGCGAGCGATGAGCGCGATTGCTCGTTTCATTATTTTGCGAGCGCGAGCGGAAACATACGAGCGCGCGCTCGCGATAGTGGCGCCACCATGCATCTTATACGCGTACTACACAGACATTCATAAATCTTGCACAGACATCACTTTTGACTTTGCAATTATTTTTTTATATGAATTTAATTCTTGTCTTAAAGGGCAATGGCCACCATAAAACAACTTTATCTTATAAAAAGAGCGAAAAATTTAATTTCCGGATATAAGTGTCTTTCTCTCAGGTGCGAAATAATAACGTAGATATTTAGGAAATAAGAAATCTGAAATTCAAATTTTGCTTCCGTGACGTCACACTTCTCATGGGCGGGAAAAGGCCTAAAATTTGAAAATAAATATCTCCAGAACGGCTGGTCAGAAAAAATCGAAACAAAATTCCTTATGCTTAGAATAATGTGTAGTATAATAATCCATCAAAATATATATGCCTTTTTGGTGTCCAATGTCCATGGAATTCAAATTTTGGCTTCCCTGACGTCACGCTTCTCATGGCGAGAAAAGGCCAAAACTTTGGAAATAAATATCTCCAGAGCGGCTGGTCAGAAAAAATCGAAACAAAATTCTTTACCCTAACAAAATTCTTTTTATAATTGTTATTGGTAGCGCGCAATAAAAAGCCGACGTGTAGGGAAATGAATGTATTTGCCGTCGAGGGTTTTTTTATTTTTTTTTATTGAATTGGCCCGCGTAGGCTTGCGCCTATTGCCGGCATTTGTCCGTACAGAAAAATTGCACTTTAACAAATATCCAATAACATTAGGGGAAGATGTAACTTACCGTCGAGGGTTTAATACCCAACGGAAATGCAGGAAAAATGCAATAAGGCGATAACGCACAAAACAAACTAAACTAGCGTCTTACGGCTCACTCTTTTGGCCACCTCTCTATTGCAACTCACTTCTCTGACTTCTGAACTCACTCTCCTCAACAACCAAGCCAGCACCAAAAAACGGTTTCTCAACAAGGGACGGGAAAACCCTATCGATAGTACCAAACTTGTGAACGTGCCCCCAGGTACATAACATAATGTATACTATAATAATCCGTCAAAATCTCTATATGCGTTTTTGGTGGCCATTGCCCATTCAGAGAAAAGCCAACAAGGCTCAAAATGATTCTGGTCGTCGTTAATTTTGTTACTGAAATGAAGTAGGCTCATTTTCTGAAATCAATTTTGGGCCCGTTTTATGTGCACGGAGCATAAGAGTGCACTCAGTTATAAGTTGAATAAAGCAATTGAATGAAACCGAAGCTGAGTTTTTAATAACGAGTGAAACTATAATTAGTTCCTTTAAGGCCACGGTGGAGGCAAAGCGCTTCCTACCCAATAACATGGGGAGCTTGCGTGGAAGATTTCGCGAGTAGGTCTTAACATTTTACCGAACTTTCTTTACCGTAAAGTTTTCGCACTTGACTAGCGTGTGGTAAAGCTTGAAGCGCTTTGCCTCCACCGTGGCCTTAAAACCCAGATGAACTTGTTTACTATTCTTGTTTTTTTTATATGCAGCTCTGCCAGTACACCATCGTACTGTTAGATCTACTTATTATCACCGTATTTTTATCATTAGCATTGTATTCATCATATTTTATACTTAAGTTTTACAGTACCAATACGTATTTTGTTTGTTTGATTTATTGATTCATTTTTTTACTAAAGTTGTACAGTGCGATAGACGCGTGGATGTTGTACATTTGGGGAACGTCATCCATTTGAATTCAGCGCGGTTTCTTTACTCAGTCGCTAGGGTACGGTCGGGCGCGCGTCGTCGCATGCATGCATGCGACGCGTCAGTCGTTGGTGTGCTTTCGTACTGAGAGTTAAGGAGGGATGTCGTCGCGCTATTCCTTTAGTAGGCCGTTTTTACAGAAGATTTTTAGTTGATCTAGGTATTTTTGAGTTTGGTAAGTGCTTTTGCCAAACAGTTAAGTGAACTTTCTTTAAAAGACACTTGTTCATGAAAGATGCGAAGGCACTAAGCAAACAACTTTGCCGAGGGCATGTATTACGTTGATGACGTTTCTTATTTGTTTTTCGACAAGTTGGAACTTTCTTAGGTTGCGACCTTTCGTAAGATTGACTTTGATTCGACCTTGTTGACCTGGCTGTGGCCCCACTTGCACGATCATGGCAAACAAATCGAGTATTGTGTTTTGCGATCTAGAAGATTCCGTAGTAGAGAATGCTTCTCACCGTGTTAAGTCAATGCACTTAAAAGTAAACTGAATGTAAAGTGACCTGAAGTGTGTGATAAGACATTATTTCGAACCTTTATTTTAGATCAAGTGTCCAATTCTTCTTTTTGTCTTTAGCTATCTGAACGACGGACTTTCTCGAATGCAACAATTGCGGTGTACCGCACACCATATTTCGTTATGTGTTTCGCCAAGTCTTCTTCCCTTCTGTCTTGGAGAGCTATAGGCATTTGCGACGGAAATATGCAAATGGGTTAAGTCATGTGGAGCGATCTTTTGTAGGAGATGCTGGATAGTGCTTAACTGGAGGTGCGGTATATTTTCTGATTCTGTTATACTTTGTAAAAATTATTTGTATTTTATCATCTTTTTCTATTTTTCTTGTGCTTTTCTGAAGGTAAAAGCTTGTTTCACGACCCGTGCTTCCAAATCCTACTTCGTACCTTCCTTATTTTTCTTAGAATACAAATTAACGTTTTTTTCTTGGCTTTCGCTTTATCAAAACCTTAATTTTCTATTCTTTTGGCATGTTATTTATTTTCGTGTTTAAATAATTTTTCTGGAATGTTTTTCAAGAGCTTTGTCTATCCCAGCATGTTGGCGTTCTTTTTTTTATCAGTTTTCTCTACGTGTTCGGTATATTCAGTAAATTGTCGGCTTTATAATCCTTATTCCCACCTACTTACAATTCCCGAAAATTTTTGGCTGACTTCAATGTCAGGACTAGAAGAATTGTGCGATAGAACATCCGTGGAAACTTCGATTTTTTTTCAGGGCTGCAAATATGTGTTCTTGTCATGGAAGTCTACCTGAACACGGCGGACGTCAGGCTCCCGCACCAGTCTGGCATCAGCCTGGCCAACAGAAGAGCCGTAGACTTCCATATGACAAGAAACACACATCTTTGCCGCACTGAAAAATAAAATTCGAAGTTTCCACGGATGTTCCATCGCACAATTCTTACTGTCCTGACATTGAAGTCAGCCAAAGCCCGCCTTTCCTCTAAGACTCTTTTCCGCTATGTTTTGTCAAGAGACAGGAACCTTATTGACACAACTGTAGGGCTTTTACCAAATTACGCCCTTCACGGAAAGAGTTGGCGAAATCAGCCATTTTGAGTCCATTTCAGTTGAGGTAAACAAACAACAAACAGTTTCCCGTGAATATTGGTTTTGCTCACAGCTTTTACAAGTAGCTCAGGTAAAAACGAAAACAAAAAGACAGTTGTTGGATAATCCTGACCTACCTTAGATTTAATAAAATCTGACAATGACCAACTGTTACTTTTATGTACACTCAGTATGATCAAACAAATTAAAGAAAGGGCCTAAGATAACATTTCATCGATTTTCAAAGTAGCCAAAGTTACAAGAGAAATTTGTTTCATGTATAAAGAAGAACAACTTTGGAACACCTTTTAGTGTAACTTAACATAATTTACTTTCATTTAGGTCTAAAAATATGGACTCAAAATGGTGGAATTTAATTTCTATAACACTCGCTAGATGTCATTAATGAACTCGGTTAAAGCCCTATAGATGTGCCTACTGGTGTAGGGAAAGGTCATGCGGGTTATGGTCAGTGTGGTACTGTTGTCGTGAATGGTCGAGGAGGAGGGAAATCTGGTGACAGACGGTGTGTAGTGCATGGGAGTGGTAGTGCATCGACTCGTCCCCCTCTCCCCACCAAGTGAAGCCAGCCTTTAACCAGGACTGTTTTTTTTTTCTCGTCGGACAAGCCAGAACGCGCGATGGGCGACCACCCCCAGATTCTGGTGTGTGGGTTGCGGTGCAGCCCATGGATGGCCACGGATTTGGAACAGTTGCTCGCAGACCCGACTTACCCGCACTACGCGACAGGTGGGACGGTCATTGAGCACCTGTTGGCGCTCTTCGCCTCGTTGCCCGACGCGGCCCTCAACGAGAATGGGAGACCTCCACCAACAGGTCGTGCAATTGCCGCGCACCTGCTTGTGCAATGCGTGCTATGTGTATGTCATTTACCTGTCCATAACCCAGCGGTGACTAGACGAGGGGCGAGTCCTGCTCCGCCAAAGGATGGCATCATCCTTCGCGGAAATGCCGCGGGGTGCCCGCCATCGGCCGGAGCCCGTTGGACTGCCCCTTTGGCCCGCCCCCGGCGGACCGCGCGGTTACCTGCGTCCCGTGTGGTGCCCGCCGGACAGGGCCAGCCCGTTTATGCAGCCCCGCCAGCCGTCAGCGATGGGCCTCCGGCCGCTGCTCCACAGTGCTCCGGATCCCGTTATGATCTACCCTCCGCGAGACGGGCCAGCACGGACCGCGGGCGGGATGTGTTGTCGTGGCTGTTTTTTTTGTATTTTGTATTCGTTTTTTCTATATTTGTATTTTGTGGCATTTTTCAGTACATTCTATACTCAAAAGTTCCAAATTTTGGGGTTCCCGCCGAAAAATTCGGCTTCCTCCTGAAATTCTCATCTTCCCATTGGTGGAAATTCTAAAAGTGGGCGTGGTTACGTTTCCGAGCTGAAAAGGCCTTTTTTGGGTTATTTTCCATAAGAAACGATGTGGAGCAAAGGGGTTCCCCTTCAGAAAACGTGAAAAACTGGAACTCCGCCTTCCTTAATGTCCTTGCTCCTCCCTTAGCCAGTTCGATCCCTCGTGCTCGCTCCTACCCTTTGTGTTTTCCAAGCATCTCGGTTTCCCGAACCAGTCTGTACTCCAGACTGAACAGATGTAAGCACGATGGATAGGAACCGAGCCAGGGAGAATTTCGGATGGGAAGGTAAGGAATTATCCCGAATAACCTGGACTTTTGTATTTATAAAAGAATCAGGCATCAGCAGGAATCGAACTTGCGACTTCACGATCACAGTGTTACCCGTAATATCGCTAGGCCAGTTCATCTTTATTTGTTGAACTCTGAAACTTCTATAGAAGTAATGTGCATAGATGGAGACCACAAGCGTCTCTTTAGACCTCTATAAGACATTAGCGGAAGTATAATCGCTCCAGCATCAAGCGATATTAAATGCGCTTGTATATAAACCGTTACAGACGTCATACGTATTTTTGTCTATCAGTAATAAAGCAGATGTACTACGTAAAATAATCCAACATGCGACCTGTGGAACTGTGATGCGTGTTCTACGATCTGTGTGGCGAAGATTTTTCCATTTGTATACTTATCAAGTACAGTTCACTCCATATTTTGTCGCAGAAATATTTATGCTTACAGAGACGCTTGTAAGCAGATATTCAAATTTCCCCGCCTTACTGAACGTCCTATGCACTGCAGTATATTATTCCATAAACGCGACACCATATATAAAATCAAATGTATTGATGACGAGGTACGTCGTTATATGAATAGTTACACAGGACATTCACTGAACTCTTTTAATGCTTTTTAACTTTATGACAGGCATGGTAGTATATACAATCAAGAGAGGGGTTTTATAGGAATGAACAACACTTTTCTTAGTTACACTGTTGAAAACAAATTCTTTAGACTCATTTCCATTTCTTTCTGCTATCAAAGGTAGGGGGCGAAGGGCAAACATTGGCATCTTCATATTCTTCTTTTCCCTTCTTTGCTACGCTTTCAATATTTCCTTCCGAAATAACAGGAAAGCCGAGTACTTAACTGAGGTATTTAGTACACTAGAACGGAAAAACTTTGCATTCCTAAAATCAGGGATTTCTTTGCCATCTATATTTGTGGTTTTCCTTTTTTTTCCGTTTACCGAGGGACCTAGCCAAAATGAGAGCGGACAGGGCGAAACTCTCGTAACATACTTTTCTTTACCCGTAGTAGTATTAAAATCAAACAGGGCACACAATGTAGAGTTTGGGGGAGACATTTCGCCAAATCGAAAGGAATCGTTTAAGGGAAAAAAATCTGCCTCAGTTCACAAATCATTTTTAACTATTTCAAAAGTACTAACAGAATTTTACATAAACTAATGTTAATGAGGTAGATAGATATATATGACAACTATACGACTCCGCATGGGTAGAAGGGAAACCTTAGTGCATAGGAACTTAGCAAGGAAATTGCAATAATAATTATTATTATTATTCAAGTCTTCAACACATCAGCTACTGAAATTTACAAACTAGAACGAAAAGGGCGAAAATACGAATGCAGAACTAAAATGACTCCCATAGCTGGGTAGTTTTCTGCAAAAAAAAATTCTGGGACCCAGGAGAAAAAAGTATGCTAGTCTTTTGAGTATGTAACTGGGAGAGAAGATCTTATAGCAGAAACAACTGGCGGGTTATTTTTTAAGCCTAACTTTTTAAAACACTATATATTCTCCAAATATACACCCCTTCTAATTTAAGATGCCGAAGTTGACCAAAAGGTAAGACAAGGGAGACAGAAACTTGACAACGGAACATTTATTTATCCACACTGACCCTTCAGAAGGAACAAAAATATCCCGTGTCTCACTTCTTCGAGGCTCCTGACGACATGCAAAAGCTTTTTTGACATAAAAATAAAAAAAGAAATAGAAAAGCGATAGGTACACCCTGAAGTAGCCTAACTTGTACTTCCAGATCTGTCCGTTGTCTTTAAAAGAAAACGCTATCCATCTTTCACGAATGTTTACTCACGAAAGTTTTTAAAACCATAGATGTTTTGCACTTCTCAAACAAGAAAAATTAGCTTGAACGGTCCAAAAACTAGCTAAAACTTATAAATAATTTTAGGTTTCTCTTACTGGACAGCAAAAACGTTCAAAAACCGGTTTAAAAATTGCAATGTACTATACGTTTTTGTGTGGTTTCACCAAAGATACGAACGATTGTCACAGGGATGTTTGAAACTTATTTTCACGCTTTCGACTTTTTCCAAGCAATTCTTCGTTGCAGGAAAAACAAAATAAACATACCCTGTGCAAGCTTCCCAAGAATTGGCAGCCGTAGAAACAAACGACCAAAAGAAAAGAATTCCTCCAAAATTTGCCCGTAAAAGCTGAGACAAAACAGTATCATACAATTAATATACATGCTAAAAATGTAACAGCGATTTTTTCTGATCAAATAAAACATACGACATATATGGGTTTTTGTTTTGCTTTGTACTTGCGTCATATGGCTATAATGAGCTTATTTCTTTTTGCGCGAAAGAAAGAACGTTTGAACGAGTGATAGCAGAAATATAAATAGACCAAAACAGGAACTTTCGCTGTCCTTACTGTCTCGCCGGGAAACATTTCCACATGCTTCATTACTTCTCCAAAGAATTCTTCTCTAAAATTGCTTCCTGAAGTAACTATGCTCTCCTCCCTTTTTAAATCAAATTACTACACATTGGACTACCAATACAATGAGCTCTTCTCGAGCTTTGCTTATACGAGTCCAACGTTTCGGTCGATTATCCACAGAAATCTGTGATTTTTTAAAACATTTTCTAAAGCAAAACCCGCCGCTTGTTCATATACACCTGCTCTCCTCAGCACAATTAAGACTAACAAACGTGAATTTGGTAAACACATAATCTTCCCAAAGCAGAAAGGGGAAAGTATTGAGTTACATCAACAACTTTCCGATAACATTTTTCCATAATCATTTTACCCTGAGAACCAAAGACAGTTTTTTCTTAAATAATAATTTACAAAACTGTCGCGACAAACTTAAACAATTTTTCTACTTATCATATGGTTAACCGAACCTATACAACGTCTTAAGAGCTTTCAATTTCGTCTTTGTCACAAGAGGTAGCTATTTTCGTCCTTTCTGCCATTGCTATCGATTTTTGTGCTCTTCATTCTTTCACCCATCTTATCTGCATAGGGCCGTATAATTGCTTCATTTACGATACTGCATATCGGAATCTAATAGAGACGAGAATTTAAAGTAAAATTAAATTTGGACTCAAAAATTTGCCAAAACTGAACTGTTCGGGCCGAGGGTCTTTGCTTGCGTATTTTCCGGAGTGAGATTCATTTTTGCAAAGTATGTGCCCTGAGTCGGAACTTATTGAGTCTTCGAACGTTTCAGATTCGTTTCTGAGGAATTAAGGATAGTACTACGAACAATTACTCCCATCAGGTGGCATCTGAACTGGTAACTGATCGTAATGTTGGGTACTGGAAGACCTGTTGGTGGCTGAAACTTCAGAAAAAGTGTTTGAACAAAAATGTTAGAAAAACTGAGCTAACCAGATATCACAACGAAATCTGGCTCGTAAAAATCAGAGAGAAAGCTGAGGGAATCATGATGGAATCATGAAGAGCGACTTAGAAAAAAGGGAAATTCAACAAGCAGCTGAGTTGATTTGACGGGTATACTAAATAATCCTGAGATAGGTTCCATTTTAATTATCTTAAATTAAGGAGACGAAAGGATCATCTTGGTTGGACTGTCCATCGTTTGAAGATGCCGACCCTCCAAACGGAAAAAAAAGACTTCGGGGAAAGAAACCAAACGTAATGCGCCACTAGGCCTGTTGTGTTCGAAGATTTTACTCGTTAGGCTGTCATGGGTGCTTGGGAGCTGGGAGTGGAGGAGCCGGAGTGGGAGTGACCTGACAGGGAGTGGGCGGACAGATCGTACCCACAATGACGTGCCTGGGTGCGCTGGATTTCGGTATGGTTCCGACGCATGGGATCTGTGAACGAATTAAAGCCAGAATAAGAAAGGAGCAAGACGTACGATGGTTTAACAATGATAAAGTTTTCCTTATTTAGGTACAGAAGGTTAAAGAAATGATCGAAAACAAAAGAAGCTATCTCGAGATCCAACAGAATGAACCTCTGATTCTATGACGAAAGGAAAATGAACTATGCTGCTGGTGAGTAAAGAGTTATAAACACCATCTATTCATTATCAAAATCAATTAAAGTAACTGTCTCAAAAATTTCTTTATGCTTCCCATTCAACGAATTTGCGTACCTGTTTTGGCGTACCTGTCTTTAAATGTATACACCATAGCAGCGCTGTCAAGGCAGCTCCGATGACAAAGGAAGCTAATGCGATGCCGACAGCTACTTCGGTAGACACGCCGAGCATAATGACTTGGCTGCTAGGTGATCCGGCCGCACTTGCTGCAGGTAACGAACCGTTCCCTTTCAGGACTCCTGCTAACACGTCACCAATAGCTTCGCGCGCTGCTAGATATTCAAAATTTCAGTTAGTTTAACTATAGGCTTTTACGTAGCGTATGCACTAAAAAAATATGCGATACATACCCTGAAAAGCTTGGCGGGTAACCATGCGTACCGGCCCCCTAACAAGCATTTGCTGAGCCGTTGAAATGGATTCGTCCAGGAAGGGTTTCAAGATATGTCGAGTGCAATACTGATCTTGATCAACGCACTAAAACGATTATATTTTAAATTAGTAACCATCCCCAGGTCTATCTTCGGAAAACAGATATCACAAAAACATGACAGAAACATGTTTTAAAAAAATTCGAAGAAAAATTGAAAAAACTCGAAGCAAATCTGAAGGTCGATTAATTAAATACGGTAGTAAATACGCTTTAGTATCGATAGCTAAGAATAAATCGCTTATCGGCTTAAAATATCGATACCGACTTTCGACGAGTTAAGGCCACTGGCATAGCCCTTCTCTTATGGACGATTCCATGGAAAATTTGCGTGTACGATTCTGCATTTACCACTCAATGTTTCCCGAATTAATCTTGACAGTAAAGTTTTGCTTAATACCCCCTAGAATCTTAATACCCCCTAGAATCTTACGGAGAGATATCTTTGAAAAAGTGCAAAGGTAATTTATAATTTATAATTCATAATTGTTTAATTGGTTGTTTTTTTCCAAATTTCAGAATTTCAAAAATGTATCACGGTAGATTCTACATATTATTAATTTTAGAATTTCGGTTGAAAAAATATCGAAAAATATGCAACGGTTATAGAAAAATCGTCAACGCAATTTTTTCGTTTACGCCATTGAGTTAATGTAAAATAAGAGAACGGGTATGCAGTGGTCGTAAAACGTAACACTGTAAAAAAGTGAATCTACACTTTCTTTTCTAATTTGCATTACTTGAGTGAACTTACGTTTCTTAAAAAAAAATAATAGTAAAGAATTAGTAAGAAAGATTGGATAAACCGCAGCATACCAATTTCAAGTTGCCTTGAGTGCGAGAAGGTTCCTTCGAGCAAAGCCCTAATCTGCAATGTACAAAAAGCTGGCCCATGTCCGCGTAATCTTTGCTGACCTATTAACGAGACAAATACAAATTCGTTAGACTTGACTGGCTCTTGCCATTTTGTTGCATCACTACGAGAAGAAATGAATTGAGGATTTAATTAGAAAAGAACTATCGAAGACTATTTACATGAAAGCTAAACGCCACGTAGTTATCCGACGTCTTAGACTTGATTTGCACCGACAAGTCTGCCGGGCATGTGTTTCGGATAAGAATTAAGCGCGATGGTTTAAAGGCGTCGGATGAATTAGAAACCCAGCATTTTTCGGCTACGATCCGGATGAAAGGGGCTAAAAAGGAGAAAAAATTAAAAGGCGTTAGTTCTCTTCCTCGCTCATTCCCTCGTCCAAATATGCAAAGCAAAAGTAACTGATTGACGATAATGTATACCTCCGTCAATCCACGTTTTGACATAAAGCGTATCATCGTAAGCTACTTCTGCTCCGAGACCACTTCGCTGCAACGCTATCCGATATTCCTTGTCCCGATAGAACTCCATATGATACAATTCCATCTGGCTTCCACTCACTTCGACTGGATCCTTTTTGTTGAATAAAAAAAGGAAAAATCCAAAGTTCATATCAGCAAGGTCGAAAAAAATAATAAAAGAACAAACAATTAAGCAAATCAACGAAAAGTAGAGACAACATTTTTTCAAAGATTCTTAAAATATAAACAAAAAACATATCAAAAGTACAAAAAATATATACCAAAGCATTACTCTCAAGATTACTTCGAGAAACATTGTGTGGTAAGTGCAAAAATCATCCACGCAAGTTTTCCAGGTAATCATCCATAAGAGAAAGATTACAGTCTCCTTAAGGGGTCAAAAGCAATGTCTTCTTCAAAATGTATGGTTAAACGTAAATCAATAGCAGACAAATGTACCAGAACATTATCGTCATCTGCTCCTTCAAACCCGCCTCCCATCAAGGGAATCTCTGGTTCGTAATGGCACTGCAGAGGAACATTCAAGCGCCTCGAAGAATCTACCGGCGATCCAAAGGAAAATCCACCTTGTCCAGATCCTTCTGCCATATCTTCGTCGTCGCTTTCCACCCCACCCAGTTGCAAATGTATCTATTTTAGCACAAAACAAGCAAGAGAAAATGTGATTAACAAACCCAACCTACATTAAGAGCAAAAAGAAAAAATCTCCGGGTTGTAAACTCCAGTATAGGGATTATTCGAATTATTAAACCAAACATTAAACGACGAGGGTCCGAAAGAGCGTCAGTGCGTACCATATTGCTATAGGTGGTTACTTTGCCATCTGAACGACTCGTACTTCCACAAGAGGTAATGTGGGATTTTATGGTCCAATGCGTCGCATTACGCATCCCCAGACAGGCCCGATCCGTTAATGTTAAGCCCACCACGCCCAAGGGGTCCGCAATGGAGCGCGGTAACACAGCTACCATATGGCGAGGGCCACATAACAATCGTAATGCTTGCTGGACGCTTGCGCTCGGATTACGGATTATATCTATCATGAAAAGGAAAAAAAGGAAAAAAAAGTATTACAACAATGCGGCAACTCGAGCGAAAAAGAATACAATTTCTTCAATGCATGGTTTGAACACAATTTGACAGCTTTGCATTGCACGTACTCGTTGTAAAGCTGGTCTGTTTAGTCTTAAGCTCGTACAATACTTACGGCTCCCCAGTAAGGCGTCTCCAACACTGTGAGAAACAGGAAGTACTCATAACGTAGAATACTACGTAGGAACTTCCACATCGGATGTATTCATCCTTAGTTGGTCAAACATTACCAAGCAATGAAAATATGATTGTAAGATTCTATGCTGATCTTACTATCAGAGTCAGCGATTATCTATTATTGGCTTGATATATCGATTATTTCTATTTATAAACTATTTAAATAGAGTAGGATTTCCTAGCTCGTATGCACTAAATTTATAAACACAACTGGACTGCGTGTGGGTTTCTGCATAATTACGTCGTTTTCAATTTTTATAATAAATATAATAAAACGTGAAGTATTATATTACGCCACTCGCAAGACATTACTGTGATCAAACCACGCCCTGTCCGGAATCGTATGCTCGGGTTATCTATTCAAAATTCTTACTTCGTGCCGACGATTGAGTAGATTTGATACGTTCTAAACTCCGGACACCCATTTCCACCGAAGGTATGCCTGACAGAGGATTTGGTCCTGAAGTAGCCGCCGTAACAGCCGCACTCGTTTCCATTTTGTTGTTGTCTGACGTATAACGAACTGGTGACAATCCTTAACAAAGATGGACAAAGGAAAGAAGGAAAAAAATATTAGATAGAATCCTATACAAAGACAACTGTCGAGCAAGTCTCGGGGCTATTGTTAAAGAAAAGGGAAAAACCCCAAGATTTGGACATGTCTGTATGTGCGTGCGTGTGTGCCTGCGTCTGGGACTGTCAGTTTTATTACCTGTTCCTTTCTTGCCTATGACCAATTCTAAGCGTGTTGCCAAGTCAGTTTTGACGTAGGATACGGGCGGCCCCAACTCGGATGTCACTTCCAATATAAGGAGGGCGAAATTGTCCGGGAATCGCTGACTTCGCACTTCTAAGCTCTGCAGGGCCGAAATTCCATTGTTGTAGACCTCGCAGTCGCTCTATATCGTGAAAAAAATATCAAATACATTCTATACACTGACAATACATAATATGGCAGGAATAACACACCCCATTTTACTATACACTTTTATATTATGTAATAATTACTGGCATACGCTCTTCTCGCTATAACAAGATATAACGCTTAGTCGTATAAGGATTCGGGCAAAAATATGTGTTACGCAACAGTTATAACAACGACGAAAAGAATATCTAACAGACAAGGATACATTCTTTCGTGATTTCGTGACTTTATGTAACGAACGCTAAAATAGCGATCGTCTGAATAAGGAGGAAAGAGATTTTGAGAAAGATAGGTAATATAATTTAGCTATTCGGGTTAATGCATACACAAAATGTTTTGACTAAGTTTTAAACGTCAAGGACGCCGTGATAAAAGTCGATTAAACGAAATTACGAAAAAGTTTTTTATTTAATTTTAATGTATTCAATGGGTTTGCTTATCTAACTGTAAAGAAAAGGCTACATTAGAAAACAGTAAAATATTCGACCGATTACCATAACAATTAAGGATCCCGCCAGCTGAGGAGCAGAACTCAGCAGCCAACGTACTGGAGTACGCGCTTTGAGTACCAAAGTCACGTCCCGATACTCGTTTTGCTCTGGTTCTTGTACAGTCAAATGCACGGTGACGTTTTGGAGTCCCGGCGACGTAGCAGAAGAAACCCAGTCCATTATATGGATATCTCTGTGGATAAAAAGAAAAATAAATATAAAAAAGGCGAAGACAATGAAATACCTCTGGGTAGAGGAATTGTTCTCCAGTTTCCCTCACTCAAATGTATCGTAAAAAGAGAAAGGCAGCCAATATAGAAACGGCAATAGGCGAAAGCCTAAGTCAGTTTAAGAAAAAAAAATGAAATACCTTCTGCAGAGGCCATTAATTTTTTGCTATAGGGGTAAAAGCTCGTTAAATATCTCGAAACTATCATTATTTATTTGCTTCGGCGACCCACAATTCAACAATGCACAAGGTACGAACATATTGGCTTTTTGTTCCCTTCCCTAATCTAATTACTTTCAAGAACCCGTAATTCATTGCGTAGCCTACAAGCTACTTTTTCGTAAAGAAGTTAAGTGATTCTGAATAACGAAATCTTTTTCAGTCAATAAATGAAAAATATCTCGGTGTTTTGGAAAACAGTTTGGGAAATACACATTTTTAATAATAAACTATTTTATTTTTAAAAAATCACTTTCTTGGTATGGAGCTTCTTTCGTTACGAGAAAAGCTACTCAAAATGCAACGGGATTTTGACTTTAAGAAGGACAAGAATGTTAAATGTGTCTAAATTAGGCAATGCAACTTTCAAAAATAACATTTCGGTAACAACAAATAATTAAATCTCCTAGAAAACTTTCGTCCTCATTCTTCCGCAGTTCATTACTTTTCACACACAGTGGATAGGAGTTCTTATTATATTTACTTACTCAACCGTAACTCATTTGAACATAAAATACCATAGAAACTGTTGAAAGATACAAAAGAGTAGGCAAATCGAGAAAAACAACCCCAAGAAAGGGGAAAAGAGGTATTTCCGAGAACGTGCGACCGAAAGCTCAATGGTTAATATTTTCGTTTCTCATTGTTGAAGGTTCGAGTGTTTGTCCCGAAGTTACAACCATTCATCTTCATCGATCAGTTTTCTTAAACGATTCGCATGGATGTGTTTTTAAGTGTCGGCAGGGGTTTTCGGGTGGGTCTAAACAGCAAAGTGTACACGAGGATGGAGCGTACCGTAAACACAACAAAAGTCCTGGTTAATGTGCGATGGACTATAGTAATTACACCGCCCGAAATAACTGTCAGGGTTCCTTAAGTATTGCAAAACAAGCACAATAGCTCTTAATTTTCACGAACGTCAAATATGAAGATTTTGAGAAAAGAAGAGAACTGCTCCAAGCTCAAAGCGCGATTTTGATCGAGGATCAAAAAAAAATTTTTTTTTTTGGCCTTTCCATTGCTCTCCCTCTCGTTCTCTCCTATCTCATCCCTAAACGAAAATGTGGTTTTAGTGTCGTGGTTGGTCAGAAACGCTTGTGCTCTCATCAATAATTCATGGGGTCCCTTATTCCTCCACTGCCTGGCCTTACAAATGAAGAGAAAAGCGAGAGAAAAGAGACAAAAATGTTCGGGGAAGAAGGGGGGCGGGGTGACTTCTAACACCGCAAACGAAGAAATATCTATTTCTCTGAGGAAGGTAAGTGGATTTCTGGGAATTATTGTAAATGCTCGGGTACAATCATCAAGGGAATAAGTGCATTATTGATTGAGAGTCCCTCATGTGCGCTGCTCCTCTTCACAGAAAAAGCGACGGGGCATACAACGAAAGTTGCGATGTAGATCTTGATTTTCTACTGTTTTTAACCTCCTTCGCTCGAAGATGGTCTACCACAAGATTTTTTTTGACTTGGTTGCCCAATAATTTTGTAGAGGCTCTGTAAAGACTTATTGTGAGCAATAAATAATAACAATAATAATAATAATAAAAATAATGATAGTGAGACTACTACTACTAGTACTAATTATTATTATTATTACTATGATAATAATTGCAATAATAAGTCGTAGTACAATCCCTGAATTATTTCGCTTAAATTCTTTTAGCGGAATTTACTACGTCAAAACCCCCTTAATCTAAGTTTGTTGGGGCTAATAAA
The DNA here is from genome assembly GCA_020615345.1 of Triops cancriformis. Lineage (NCBI taxonomy): Eukaryota > Metazoa > Arthropoda > Branchiopoda > Notostraca > Triopsidae > Triops > Triops cancriformis. The sequence goes on along the minus strand of JAHZNP010000231.1, from coordinate 71,987 downwards.
AAGACTGGTTACATAAGCTTCGGAAATGAAACAGAAAAAGTTACCTGAGGTTATGTCCGGCAAAATCTGGATGGAAACAGCCTTCTATATGTGATTGTTCTCGTCGATATGCGTCCATATTGGGACTGGTTGTCGTGGTTGCGTTTTCCAAATGACATTCTTTTAGAAGACCTTCTGGAAGTCATAAAAGAAAAACAAAGAAGGGATAGACGAAGACCTTTAAATTCCAAGTCACATTCCAGGATGGAATTTTTTAAAAATTAATTTTACCTGATGCATGGACTTTGAGTCGTAGGTGATTCGCACCGATGACTTCGTTATAGGAAGTGACAGCTTTATAACGGCGTTGCGCCAGTCGCCATAACGCTGTGCTGTTTTCCCACGTTCTTCGGATAACTGAAATCCGCAGTTCGCTGTGCTTCACTTCGGACTGGCCAGTCACCTGTGGGTAAGAACACATAAGTCTAGATTTAAATTTCAATAAATTCGCGAAGACTAATTATGCCGGTCTGCGGCGGCTTTGATGAGGTTTTCTCTTTTTATATAAAGTAACCTGCGTAATATTTCACCTATTGTGGTGTTTCAAACGATATTTTACAATCTGCGCAATATACACCGGAAAATATAAACCTTAACATCAATTTATAACAACATATACAAAAGTGCACTTTGTATTATTTGGTATTATGGAGGTAAAGAAAAGGGGAGTATTTACACAGTTCCACAGTACGTTCTTAAAAGGTTTTGTGTTAAGCTTTATTGTTAATTATGGAGTTCTCTTAATGAGATGAGATTTCCTCTAAAGCTTGTACACAACTTTTGCTGTTTGCACAATAGAGTGAGGTTGGTATCAAAATAAGCACTAACAGGCAATATCCAGTGTCACATAACTGAACATGCTATTTTCTGATCTTTCGTTTGCTTTCTATTATAGGAGTTATTTTAGAAAGCGGGTTGTCCGACTTTTTGTTGCACGCCTTTATTACTGTCATAGAAGACACGTGGCAAAAACGTGTTGACGACAATGCTCAGCTTTCGTGACACAGCTGGCATTGAGGCATAGATAATAACAAAGTTGCGCTAAGCTCTACTCCATGTACTGTATTACAGCTGATACGTAGTTCCGACACGCCGCTTCGACCCCGGTGGAAGATTTTCAGAAATACGACCAATGGAATTTCAACACTATTAAGAGAACTAGCAGATTTTATTTAGTTCACGAAGCTTTTAAGGAGACAGCTTTTACAGAAACAAACATGAAAACCCTCTTATGCGTTCTGTCTTTAACTGGACTTTCTTTCGTTATGATTGTTCCTCGGGAATCTAGCCTCCGTGTTTTTTTTTCTCCGTTGCCTATTATGAACAATATTCAAACACTGGAATTGCACTGCAAAGACATTGCAAAGTAAAGTAAAGGTTCGGAAGAAGAATCGCTAATAACAGTTGGGAAAGTGTTTCAGTTTAGTCTTCAGTTGTTACTTGTTAAAACTAATATATTAATACAACGCGTTAGTGCGACTTTGTATGTTTCCTCAGATCCAACGCTTTCAGTTATCAAACGAAAGGACTGCTCCCTTAGTTACTGGATAATCGAAGTTCTACAGTACATCGACTCTAATATTAAGGATTATACTTACACTCTATGGAATTTCTGATTTTTTTCATTGAAAGAAAGACAGCTTTCGTGTCAATATGGCTGTAAAGACTTGATAGGATGAATCGCGTACGCCACGTTGACATTCACCGATTGACGAACTGCGTACCCATTGTGTTGGATACGGCCGCAGACGCTATGTTGACATACTTACCCATGAATGGCATGTGGAGTAAAGGTATTCTACCTGCTATTTTGGCCGCTACGCCATCCGTTATCTTGACATTCTGAATACCTGACGATGAGTTCCCTGGCGCGTGTGTCTAAACAAGTTCCTGACCGTTTGAATCGCGGGTTAGTGATGATCAACAAAACCAAGCGCATACTGCAGACGGAAATGTTGCAATTTTCGAACTTTCCTTTTCCCACCTGGTATTTATCTTTCACAGTGGCGGTAAAATAGTGAAGGCGGAGTGGCATTCCCACTGAAAAAAGATTACAGTTATGGACCTCTCTAGTCCGCCTACTGCACACACGCGGTATGTATTGAAAGTAATAGCAAACGCCCTCCATTCACGAACTCCCGTACGTTATAGCTCGTACACACTACGCACATTTGATTGCTAGGTTATAGTGCACCACGCTAGGAAGCTTTTACCCAATCGACCTGCCACAGATTTTTATCGAAAACATAGGTTTACATTTCCTAGACTACACACACAGGAAAATATCTACTAATGTAGTGCAGTCCATTCTCCATTATGTTGTATACTTCGAGACAATATCATCGTGGGGCTTCCTTAAGGCAACGGTGCACTTAACCGTGGAATAGGGGAATCACATGCTAAACGGCGTCAGCGATTTGGACAAAATCACTCTGTATTTCATCGTAAATTTTTAGATCGTAATATTTAGTGCACATCGTCGAGATATTCTTTAAAATTTTCTTCGTAAATTTGAAAAAAGCGAGTTAATTTAAACTTTTTTTTTGAAACGACAATTTCAAACATTTGATAGCAAGGCTCATTAGAGCCATTTAAAAATATTTATTTACCGAAAACAGAATTCAAATCTGACATTTAGTTTTGGATTTATTACCCTAGGAAGTTCCATAAAACGATTTAGGTGATAAATCCCAAACTAACTGACGGATATGAATGCCGTTTTTTCGTCAATGATTCCTTTTTTAAAAAATATTCGTTTATTAAGAGTTAACTAAAAACTCTTTTACAAAATTTGACGATGTGCACTATTATTACAATCCAAAACGTTATGGTTCAGATTGTTTAGTGAGCATGTGGCTCCACTATACCACGGTCATAGGCGAACCTGCCTGTGGCACAGGGGAATCGCATGCTAAACGGCGACAGCGATTTTGCCAAAATTGCCCAGTATTTAGGTAAACAGTCTCAACAGTAAAGTTTTGGATAATAATATCTAGTGCACATAGTCGAAATTCTATTATAAAAACGCTTCGTAAATTTATAAAAAGCGAATCAAATTTCAGCTTTTCTGCAGAAAATAAATTCCGAACATTCGACCACAAGATTCACTAGAGCGACTTAAAAGTATTCATTTTCACTTGCAGAGAACGGAATTCAAATCCGACATTTACTTTTGCATTGGTCACCTGGGAAGTTTCGAAAAAATATTTAGGTGATAAATCCGAAAAGGCTGTGTATGTAAAAATGCTTTCTTCAATACAAAAAATGAAATTTGATTCGCTTTATACAAATTGACTAAAAACTTTTCAAGGAAAATCTCGACGGTGTGCTGGATATTACAATCCCAAACTTTACTGTCGAGCTCGCTAATGAAATACCGACTACGGCAAAATCGCTGACGCCATTTACCATGTGATTCCTCTATACCACGCTTAGGTGCACCGTCGCCTGAAGAAATGCTATCGCATACGGTGCTATTGGTTTAAATCTATTCTGCTGTGGTCTACTTGAGCTTCTAGTCAAGCGTAACGGATATTGGTATCTCAAGTTGTGGCAAACTGCTCAAGCTATTGGAACGACGACAAACAAAAAGTAGAAATCCGTAATCTTTCTGTCAATCGCTTTCCCTCCGTTCAGTAACGACCGGTGACTCTTTGAACGCATTCTAACCAACCTTACACCGAAAAGATAAGACCATGAAGGCAACGCAATAGAAATGCGAAGTTTCTTACACATCAATGTACAGAGACCCATCTGGTAACCATTGAACGTTAGCCTCGAAGTTGGGGAAATAGCTTACGCCCCCCACCCCCGCTGCTCTTCCACCTTCCTCCGATCCCTTAGTCAAGGTATTTTAGCCCTTAGTACTCTTCTAAAAAGATTTATCCTCCCCAACCCCACCTTTCGCCCTTCACAAGCCCTCTACCACTCTTTCTAAAACAATTTGGGGGTCAAACTTACGCTTTTTCAACCCCCTTTCCCTACGTTTTCCGTCGGCTTTTACTTCACTTGAAAATTGGGTCTGTCGGCTGCATTTCTCCTGAAAAATGACCATCTGCTCCTTGGCTTGCATTACCTTAAAGGTCGCTAGTGAAAAGTTAAAGTTTCTTTCAAGCTTGACAGTTGGGAAAGTTCTGGACTTGAAAACCTTCGACTACAATTGAAATGCACTTGGCACCATACATGACGCATGAGGTTTTCCTGCAACCACTGATGCAGAACAATGAGGTTTTTGCACAAAAGGTGCGTTTTGGTCTGTGGACCGCTTCAAGAAACTGGACACAGCGTGTGGCAGTTTTTTGGAGCTGCAAAATGCGCAGGAAGATGGAGGTATTAGCTGGTCCAGTAAATTCATTACAGTTGTCAAGCAGTGAAATGAACGGAAATGTGCCCAACTCGTACAGAGCTGAAAGGCTCGAGTTCTCAATTACAGTAGAACCCACTTACTTGAATATCGGTTATTTTGAATAATCCGCGTAAGCGAATAAAAAGTTGACGGTCCCATTTTAAGCTCATTTAATTCAATGTAAACCTAAAACCTTTTTACTGAATATGGGATAATTGAATACATCACTTAACGCAAAAGTTTTTAAAACCCCGATCCATATCTTACAATGCTATATAGCTTCGTTTATTTGAATACGGATTAGCTATAAACTTTGACATCAGAAAGCCGCAATATTCCACAAAACGCTTAAAAGATCTTTTTCCCGAAGAAAGCTAAAACCCTTCAACATCAAGTTGGACCTTTCACCGTTGACGACACACAAATTAAGCCGGTTTACCAATTTTATGTAGTCGCAAAGACAAAAAAGAAGTACAGAAAACACGTCTAAAGGACAGGACAAAAGGTTGTCTCTAGCTCAGGGAGTGGAATGTTGAATACCGTAGAAAAGAAAGAGCTCAATTGCTCAACGATTCGAACCAGTAACGGAACTTACGCCTCTACCATCATTTGCGTCCGCGTTGCTCGCAATTGATATCGTTCGTTGGTTTATAAATAACACGGATTGTGAGAGAAATGTGCAGTTAGGCGACTTAAAGACATTCTTGCGCAGTGCAGACGATAAGAGCGCAAAATAGTGTTGAATTATGATTTTTTCCAAAAGAATAATTTTTGAATATTGATTAATTTAAATATTAATACACTATAGTACAAATTTACTATTGTCTCCTTCAATACCTATGTATTATTATGCTATATAGGCAAAACCGGATATTTCAATTCTGTTCGTCCGGTCCAAACCCTATTCAATTAAGGCCAGTGTATGCCTCTTATCACTGTATTCTCGAAGTAACCTTGATGGTAAAGTTTGGGTTGATAATCCCTAGAATCTTACGAAGCGAAACCTTTGAGAAAGGCAAAAATAATTTACAATTGTTCAAGGAATGTGTCCGCTTTTTTTTCCAAATTTCTGAATTTTAAGGTTTCTCCACATTAGATTCTAGGTATAATTAATTTTAAAATTTTAGTCGAAATACTGTCGAAGCATCTGCAACAATTGGGGAAAAATGTTCCACGCACTTTTCTCGTTTCTCTTATTCAGTCAATGTAAAACAAGCGAAAGTTTGTACAATGGCTTTAAGCGGGTTGCACTGTAGTAATTCTGACAAGACGCGCAGTACTCCGCTGTACTGTTTACAATGCAGGTCGTGGAGTTTGTCTTGGGAGAGATATCTCCCCCTTGGCTTTCTCGGTACTTACAATGATTGTATGATGACTCGCTGCTAATTTTCCAGCTCCCGGTGCCCGTAGCGTCCACTTTGTGGGTCCGTCAGCGTCCAGAATGAGAATTAATCGACGCTGGACCAAAGTTGTCGCTGCAGAGGCACTGACAACATCTACAGTAATTTCGGTCGGTTCTATTGAGACACCGCTGGGCAAATTCACCACACGTAGGATATGGACCTAATAGAAACGCAATTGACGTTAGATGGCTACTCGGATTCCAAACACCCGTCGCAAACTCCATGTTTTACATCTCCCTTACTTCTTGCTCCGAGTTGCGTTCCGATGAAATTTGACGCGACCCACAACCTGTCACCACCACTGGCGATTCTGTCCACGCACTGATGGAATTGGATAACAACGGTGATCTTACGACACAGAGATCTGGACCTATAAGGTACAAGAAAATTACCGAAATATTAGGTTTTTTATTTTTTCTCGTATTCCGTTTTAAAATGTGTAATTTTATTTGAAAAAAAATAATTTTGTAAAATTATAATTTTCCGATATCGTCAATGTTTCAATGGAAGATTTAAAGTTTTTCATGACCTCGTGCAAACAAGATGTTAATTTTGATATAAGGGTACTTTTGGACTTAGGATTGCTGAACTGACAGCTATTGTACTATTATTTAAGCTTAATTAGCCTCAATTAGGCTTAATAAGGCTTAAGGACAGTATTAATTAAGGCTACGGTGCACCAAACCGTAGTATAGGAGGATCGCACGCTAAACGGCGTCAGTGAATTCGTAAAAAGTAATCAGTATGCCCTTAACGTGTCTCGACAGTTAAGTTTTGGACTGTAATATCTAGTGCACATCATGGAGATTTTCTTTAGATTTTTTTTTTCAATTTATAAAAAGCGAGTCAGATTTTAACTTTTTTGCAGAAAAGCAATTTCCAGCGTTCGATCGCAAGGTTCAGCAGTCACTTGCAAATATTGTTTTAACAAAAAGGGAATTCAAATCCGACATTTACTGGCGTTGTTACCTAGGAAATAAAAAAAAATATTGAAGTGATAAATCCGAAACTAAGCGACGGATTCGAATTCCGTTATAAATTAGTTCCGCATAAACTAGGCAAACAATGCTTTACTGTACCTTGAGGCCGTATATTTTAAAATGCTTTTTCTCAAAGAGAGTTGAAAACTGATTGGCTTTTTACAAATTGGCTAAAAAAATTGAAGAAAACCCCGACGACACGCACTAGTTATTATAGTCCAAAACTTTACTGTTGAGACCTTTCAACGAAATACTGAGTAATTTCGGCAAAATCACTGACGCCGCTTAGCATATGCTTCCCTATACCACGCTGAAGTGCACCGTAACCTTAATATCGTAAGGATACAATTCACCGAAACAGCTTAGACAAAAAAAGGAGCTAAACATTACGTGTACCAAATACTATGTTTCGTTCTTTTTTGAATGATAACCTCTATACTTTCGTAATTTTACATTTTGGAAGCTTCTAAAATGAGATCACATTCTGGAAGCTTTTAAAAATGGTAAGTATAGTCAGGAAGTGGGACTGCTCCAACGAGGAGATACTTGAGCGCAATACTATACTGCACGCCTTGGAATTCCTGTCCTACCGTGAAGTCAGAAAAAAAAAGTTTTATTTTTTTTTCGCCTCAATGACTATTTTTTCTTGCTCCCAGGAAAGCCTCGTGGCTAATTTGGAATTCTTTAAGTTCTCTTTCTGTACTATATCTAAGCCCAGTACAAGCCTTTCTCGAAGCGAAGGGTCTTTGGGTCCGTTTTTCTTTCTCTATTTTTTTCTTTTTTTTTGCGTACGTGTGTGAGCTCCAGAGGTGCTCTAAACACTGCCTAAGACTCTTGGACCAAATAGAGTCAAGCTTGGTCAGTTTGTCAGGACTTGACGAGGTGGAACAAAAACTCGAACGCTACCTTCGCGGCTAGCATAGGACTTTTTCTTCTTAATTTTCCTTGTGGGCTTATGTTTTTCTAAGAATTGAGTTTCCGAGGTTATGTGCTTCAGCCTACGTAGGCCAGTGTTTTTCAGCAGTGTTAGACAGAGGAAACAATGCATGTCACGTGACTCATCTCCTTCAGATACCCTTTCAGGTTCGACATCGGCCGTGACTTTCTTCGGTGTTTATTTTGGATCCTAGCACCCAAGTCAGTGCGGTCCTATATTCATAACTTAAGTATCACCTCCTTAAGCCCTAATAGGATCGTAACTTAGCCCTCAACGGGACCTGACGCCCACATAAAACGAGGTTAATAGGCGCCCATTAATGAAAGCCCTGACATACAAAGATTTTCGTATAACGAGTGTAACTTAAGCCTATTTTCTCGGCAACTGTATTTTTTCTTTTTTCTTTATACACGCTGTCACGGTTTGGGACAAGAAAGCTAATAGACATTTCAAAGCCTTCCTTTGAAATAATCTTTTTCAGGCATTTCTGCCTGAAGAAAAGGCAACGTGGAGTCAAGGAAAGCTTAGAGTCAACGTCAGATTTACATACTGAACGCACGAAATCCGATCCAGCATTTACAAACTGCTTACTGCTTATAACTTCAGATCGTACCTGCACTTAAAGGGCAGTAGACACCAAAAAACAACTTTACCTTATGAACAAGAGCGAAAAATCTATTCATAAATAGTTTCCAGATATAAGTGTCTTTTTCTCAGGTGAGAAATATTAACGAAGATATTTAGGCAATAAGAAATCTGAAGTTCAAATTTTCCCGTCCGTGACGTCACGTTTCTTCTGGGCGGTAGAAGGCCAAAATTTTGGAAATAAATATCTCCAGAAGGACTGGTCACAGAAATAGAAACAAAATTCTCTATTCTTAGAATAATGTGTATCATAATAATCCATCAAAATCTCTATATGCGTTTTTGGACTCCATTGCCCTTTAAGCAGCTACATCAATTTCTAAGCATTCTCAAATCTTTCTTTGCAGCTACGCTCTTTCTGAGCAATCCCAAAAGGAAAAAGAAAACAGTGAAAATTTAATACCAACAGGGCAGATACAGCCCGATATACTCGCTACTTTACGGTGAAAACGCTTTTGGTTACACTCCTTGACTTTTATTTTTTTAAGTCCCCACCCCCAAAATAAAAATAATAACAAAAAAGAGAACTCCAAAGCATTTTCACGTTCTCCATGTGGAGCAATGTTAAAAGCTTTTCTCCACTTTGGAATTCCTCGTCAAGGTACGCTGACGAATGAGCGTTATGAGTAGGAAAAATGTGGCTAAAGAAAAGACCCAACCCGGTCTACTTTCCCATTACGCTCCGCCTTCTGTAATCTTCTTAAAACCAGATCTAATTGTTCTTTCTCTTCTTTTTCTATTTCCGCTTTTTCCTTTTTCACTAAATCAACATTAATCTCGACTAATCCAATTGCTCGATCTAAGCGGCATAAAACTGCGAAGAGGGCGGAAAAAAGGTTCGTCTTGGCTGTGAAACGCCCCGTGAACGTATCACGCCCGTTGGCACGCGCCAACTTCTTTTGCGGAACGCTTTAAAAGTTATTTTGTGCTAAGAAAAGCTCTACTTATGGTCGAGTGCATTCATTTAGTCAGTCACTAGCCTTGGCACAACAACAGTTGTTCTTTTCTCTCCTGAAAAACAGGAAGACAACGAAAGCCCTGCACCAATGCTCGTGCGCATGCTCGCCGGCGAGGGCTTTCTTGATCCTTGTCGTCGTAGGCTCTGTTCGCACACTTTCCCTGCAGCTACGCACAAATACAACGATGCAAGTGGCCCCTCCAGTTTACATTTTTAGCCTTACCAATTTGCCCAAGGATGAACGCTCTCAATAAATAAAAAAAACGGAGACCTAATAACACCATATTGTAATACTAACTCTTTCACAAGCTTTCCGGCCACGTACGAACTTGGAAGTTTGGCAACAACCCAACAGCCGCTTGAATGCGAAACACACGAATTCGATGCATACTTCCACACGAGCCTACCAACATCACGTACACCACTCTAATTTCAGACTCGACATTTTCTGCCTTTTTTAAAGAATTTTTTTCTTTCTTATCGACGTAGGCTGGCGCCTGTTGTTGAATTCTTAATTTACGTTCTCAGTGACATTTTTACTTAGTGAGGTTGTGAGCATCTCACCAAATGGGATTAGTGGTTTTGGCACCTACTTTAAAGCTCACTATGGGCATTTACTCTGTGTCGAATTTGGTTCAGATATTTCTTCATCTGTTCGTCATAAAAGGCTAGTGCATTGAAAGTTCTAGGGTTGCAGAGTTCTTTGCGTTCAAATGTGTCTCAGTTATTTTCGTGATAATTCAGTTAGTTTTTTATTCAGTTTGGCACAGTGAAGTAAAAGGTGTTTTTCTATTGTCTTTTTCCTTAGTTTTTTAAAGAAATTTACAACGGTCTGAACAATGCTCGTTAATGTTTCTGTCTTGTCGTTATTAGTTTCATTCTTCTATTCTGCCGTTTTTAATTCCAATTCCTGACGTAAGCAATTCTGCCTTACCGCATAGAATTTTGTACATCTTTCACTTCAATCATTATTATATGTCTTTACTTAAACCACTCAAGCGATATCATAAAAATAAAATAAAACATCTAGGATTTCCATAAACCTTGAAACATAAAAACTCTTATAGGAAAATACTGGAATCAAACTATTTTCTGGCTAGCCTATGTTGTGGTGACTCATTACGCAGCCAATGTAATTTAATGCTTTTGTTTGTGAAGTCTCGCTTGTATTTGAACAGCCAGTTGCTGTTTAGCAACGTTTCACCTTGACTCCTTCAAACAATAGTGAGTATCAACACATTAGGCATCAGAATTCAGCTCAGCAGGTTTTAACAAAAGAAGTAGGCACCTAAAGACTATACCCTAAACAAAAAACGTAAAACAAAAGTGTAACCTCAAAAAGCCTTCTGGTGTTCGCCTTTAAAACTTGTGGTTCCCCTCAAATGAACGGAAACGCTTTTTTATTATTAGCAGGTAGGGGGAAAAAACGACGAAAAACCGAAGTACATTTGTGACAGTTTACGACTCCGGTCCATTTCCTTTTTGCTTCCATTCTGGCAATTGATTTTTGTCCAGTTTAACTGTCTTTTTTGCTTCATACAGGAAACTTAAAATGAATGAGGGATAGAATTACATTGCCTACTGTAGATAAGATCAACTGTCCACAATAGCAAACAATTCCGAAAAAACACATGCCAACTGAAACAGTTCCAGTTTTTTGTGACTCCACGAACCCAACGAACTCTTGAGCTTTATTTTTCAGAACTTGGCGTACCCATTCACCGGGAGCAAAATCCCTTTGAAGGAACCTCACGCTCTTATTAGGAATAAGAGTCCTATGCATGAGCAAGTACCCAATTCAAATCCTCAAGCGATTATGGGGGGAAAACGCTACCGGACGCCGAAGAAAAAAAAAGAACGATCTTAACCCCAAACCAATGACTAAAAATAATCCACAATGAGAGGTTTCCGGCTATCCTCTAATGCCTCACAATAGCTAGCAATACTAAGAAAAAATTCCCACACTGAAAGTACCGCATCACGCATTCTCTTTTTTGTGTGTCTTTCGAAGTGAAACAAAATTCCTTAGTAATCACGCGTTCTATTATTCCACTATTTGGCTAAACTTAATTCGTTGCTGCTTTGTTTTTATCTATATCGTTCGGTTATTTGTTTACTATTTTAGTTCTGAGTTACGGTCAGATGATTTCTTTTTAATGAAATTTAGCTTTTCTTTACAAATGACCAGGAATGAAAATATCTTCCAAATAACTCTGCCTATAAGATCAAATGACCGAATAAAGTCAATGTGAATAGTTAGTATACGACTCCATTTCCTACGTAACTTTCTGCTACCACTAGAAAATAAAGCTTTAATTGTCAACTCATAAAGGTCTAATTAAGCACCATGCTGCTTAATTACCTTCATTAAGTGTTGAAAGCATTCGGAATCAATGATATTTTTGGCCACAGAAAAGGCAAGCCGAGACCGAAAACGAAAGGCTACGTAACAAAAGTATAAGCTCGTAAGCGTACTCCGAAAAAAATAAAACTCGATTCCTTTCACAGTTGACGGAAGCGAATTAGCTTCAGGAGGCTTAATTAGACTTTGGTTATTTGCCGATTTTTTTTTTGGCTCACAATAGATCTTCTGAGCACAACCTATCCTCCGTACGAAACTGTAGTTTTCGGCGCGTAAAATACGTCGCTAATACGACTAGCGAATTTTGCTTCAAAGGCAGGAGCAAAGTAAAGTAAAAATCAGTAGTAGATCAGAAAAAGTCTGTAGGTCCCGGGAATCGGCAATCTGGATGCAAACAAGGTTACCTTGGCAACGCGAAACGCTGACGAGAAATTGGATGATTTGGAGAAGAGATCTTTTACGTGCTTCTGCATAATTCAACGACTTTCTGATGCAGCTGTGTACATTACATACTTCCCTAACTTCATTTATGCACTATTTTAAGTGGGATATATTTCCTGTTGCAGATATGTCAAGAAAAAGTGTTTCTTCTTTGCAATTCTTATTTTCTATTGGCTTAGTCTCACGCTAACTTTCGTCCTTCTTCCTACGGTTAATTAATAAACGTTAAAGACATAAAAACGCATCGAATGTTTAGATAATAAAAGTATTTATCGTACACATCAAGCACGAGGCCGCACGTTCTCAAGAGGATGCGTTCCTGAGATCAATACTTGAAAAACTTCCAAGACGAGTACTCAAAGAATCTCAAAGTTGTCAATCTAATATTAAAATCCGCAAGTATTAACATAAATGGAATTTCTTTTGAGAAAATGTCTAATTTTTACGCAAAAAATAAATTAATTAAAAGTAGCTTGACACATATTACCCGAGCATTTGGACACAACTCGCGAAGATTTATGTATGTGACGGATTGCAGTATATTTTAATAAGTGAACCAAAGCGTAAACAAGCAAAGTTATCGACTTTTGGAAACAATTCCAAACACCGATTAATAGCTGGAACGTTTATCGTTTCTTCTGTAGCGTGATCCGTGCAGCTATGAACACTGCAGCATGTATACTATTAATAAAACACCCAACAATCAGCGGAAAGTCTTCGAGAATTACAGAAATAAGGTTGATCGCGTGTATCGGCCAAATTCGAGGCTCTATAGTCAGTTCCTAAGCTATAATTTAATATTATACTATCTTTGCTTTCCCCATTTCGCACCTCTTCAAAACCAGGTGGATTAGTATTTACAAGCTGCGAGGGGAGGGAAAAAGTCAAAGGTCATCACGACTACTACATTCAGTTTTCGCCTAATTATAGACTGTGACGTACAATTGCCAGAGGTCATTAACACCTTGGCCCAACTCACCACAGAACAACCAACAATTTTAGCCTAGCCACATACTGTAATAGCATACAATAGGGTTTAGGCCTGAAAATGGGGTTCACCCTTTGTAGTAAAAACGTCGGGGGATAAGGGTGACGTTTGGATCACACGAACCAGGCCAAATTCGGATTTTCTACGCTCTTACTATATTTTTCTGCGTTTGATTCCTCAATTCCGGCGTGTCAAGACAACGAAAACACCTTTATTTTCTCCCAATTCTATTTTCTCTTTATCTTTCGCCCTTTTCCTACTGCCAGCCCATATTCATATTTACTACTCACTACCAACTAGTCCACGACCAACTTTCCCTTTCTTCCACCGTGTATTGATCCCCCGCAATCGGGAGGCGTAAAAGAGGAAGAAACCTACTATTTCTTTCAAACCTGGGAACTTTTGCTTACTAAGTAAAGGCAAACCTATCACAAACGACGAAATACTTTCAAGACGCACGACACTTATGAAAAATCGACATAAATGTTTTTTCCCACAATTTTCAGTTTTCGTAGTAAAAGTATTAGGTACATTAACATTGTAAAAAGTAAACAACTAGACAGCAACACAAGAAATGTGAACCGAATTTACTTTCCACAGATGTAACATTTCCTCTCCAGTACTCGTAATTCTGTGACAGCGGATGGGGGTGTAAAATTCAAATATAATAGACTTTCTACCGACTATTTTTTTTTAGACCGCTATCGATTCTTGTAACCATCGCTCATAAGATGTACGACAAGGTCAAAGACAGGGAAAAAACGGAGAACTCTGGGAAGGTTCGTCTCCTTTATTACTAATTCAATGTCGTGACCTTACTTAAACACTATCACGATAGCTGCTCGTAATTTCCGTTGCGGGCCTTGCCCTGACCTCGACTTCCCAAAGTCATTGTCCCCTAAAGGACTCGTGTTTTATTCCATTTGTTTTAGTAAATCCCTTCATTAAGTTGTAAATCCCCATTGGACTTTCCCAAGACCATATCACCTTTTTCCTCCACCAAAATTATTTTTCAGGACTGTCCCATGTGAACTCTTCATTTCTACTGATTCTAATTTGCTACCGTGTTCGTTCCATCTAGGAAATGGAAAACACCACAACTCATTTGTCAAGCATTTTAATTAAAAATTTTTCTCTATTCGCCGCATTCTACTTTGGTACTCAATTCCTTTCTTTTTATCAGGATATCTGTTCCTAAACTCTTTTTCCCATCGAATGTATGCTTCTTCGCGAGAAAAATCCACCGCTTTCAAGTGTCTGTTTTATGACACACGCCTCTGCTTATAAAGAAAGCTATTGTGAACGCGTTTGTTAAACACATTTCAGGTTTCCAGTAAGTCGCTTTTTTTTTCTAAGAGAACATTGAGAACGAAACAATCCGAAACAGAAATGAAAACAAAGCGTCTTACTTAGCATTTTTCTATGCTTCAAAAGATAGGAAAATAAATTTAAAAAATAAGCTTTCTTTGATTTCAATCCCAAGATTTTACACACAATCTAAAGGATACTGTTGCGGTTTACGTGAAATTTGGCTAATGTGACGTCTCCAGCAATGCATGTCCTACGTTGTTACCACTTACACTGATACAAAAGTTGTTACACACACTGAATACATCCCACTATCTCTTTCTTACAACTGAATTGGTTTATGTGACGCAAAACTCGAACAGTAATGAAGCCATCTGGCGGATCCTCGTAACGGTCAATCTCAGTGCTCAACTCTCACAGTAATGTGTACCGGAAACTCCATTACGCAACACGGAGTTAAACCACTGGCCAATGGCGTTAGTTCTTTTCGACTTGGAAAGTCATGTTTTACTATCCAAACTACGAACAGTTAAACTTTAAAGGTAAAATAGCCACGAGTCTACGATAAGCTTCATATCGCAATTTTTTTATATATATAGCAATTTCTTTTACTCACTGGCCTACTGTACCACCATAACAGTGGAAGCTCCACTTCCGTACAAGAAAACCACACCTAACAGCTGCATAACACTGTACCATATGCATTCGCCGTACAACACAAATCCTCTCCCATCAAGCGTTTCCTAGTAAAACTCCAATTACGAGCCCTTTTACGATCAATTTACGCATTTCAGCACAAATTTGCCATTTCGCGATTGTTCCTCTGGTTGAAGCCTCCAAAATTAAAAAAGGGAGTTCCCCGAGTGTGTACCCTATGAATGAGTTTATTTTCTTGTTTAATAATCTAGTTTTCCTTTCCTGTCGTAGAACGACAAATCGCTGAAAATTATCGTCGCAATAAAAAATTGGCGTAATTGACAAATTAATTTCTAGAAAACAATTATTTTCTCCACATTTTACATTGAAATGTGGGAAATATTTAAAGGAGAAATAGATTTTTTAATATTCACTACGAAGGGTCGATTGCTTGACAAGGTATTCCCCCGATACAACTTCCCTACTTCTCTAACGATCATGCTGATCTTTTGTCAATTCTATCAACATTTCCAACTTCCTCGTAGGCCTTAAGGGTCTACGTCGCTCAGACTTTAATTCCTTTGCGTATCAGTGAATTCTAAGCGGCAACAGCCGAGGACTAATCCAGCAAAGCTACAGCGTATTGGGCTACTGAAGTACTCGAAGGCCTTTTATTCCAACGATGAAACGGTTCACTTACGTGAAGAGCCTTTGAATGTCTCTACACACATTCACAGCTAATAATGCGTCAAAAATGCTCGAACAAGACAGAAGCAGACGGTTTTATGAAATAAAAAAACCCTGTTTATTCACCCCTTCACGCCAGACAAAATTCTTTTTTTTTCTGGGTAGTGACACCTTTAAGCGTCGGGATCCGTTTCCCTTTGAATGCCGTACGTATGTGACGGCATTGAATGTGAAAGGATATTGAGTGATCGTTGGCTGAAGATCCTATTATTGATTCTACGTTGTTGCGGACCCTTCAAGCAAACAGAATTAAGCTTTGGCGGGAATAGGGGAGATCATCGTTTCCTTCACTAATTCAAACGAAAGGCTTCATTTTTTTTCTTTTGCTGCAATCTTACGGCAATCCCCTTCACAAAGTTTCCCCTTCCACGTCCCTCTTTTACCCTATTATAACTGCTTCATTTGCATATTACAAACGTTATATGCGTACTACGCAGTTGCTCAGCTGTCAGTACTATTGAGTTGCGAGAGCTGAACTCAACCTTGGCTACTTGCATTCATCCAACCAAGTCATTCAACTTACTCCAAGGCGTCAAAATGGGCTTTTTTTATTGCGGAGTTTCGTGGCTAGTATTGTCCAGGTATTACACACTCGCAAGGAGGCGTACCCAGCATCCTGAACGGAGGAAAACTTCAATAGTACCCTTCTCTTACGAGTGAAAAATCTGTGTGGACGATTTCACAATTACTACTGAATGTTCTTAAAGTAATCTTGATAATAATGTTTTAATTGATAATCCCTAGAATCTAACGAAAGATATCTTTGAGAAAAAGGCGAAGATAATTTACAATTGTTCAAGGAATTTTTCTGCTTTTTCCCAAAATTCTGAATTTCAAAAATCTCTCCACATTAGATTCTAGGTATTTGTGGTTTTAGGATTTTTGGTCGAAATTTTACGGAAAAATTTTACACAGTTGTTGAAAAAACGTCCACGCAATTTTCTCGTTTCTCCGATTTAGACAATGCGAAAGAAACGAAAGGGTATACACTAGCCTTAAACACAATATAATCCATAATGACACAAGCAAACATTTCTTTCAGCATTTCGACTGTGCAAACGGAGAAATAACTATGGGTAAGTATGGTGTCAACCGACGTGTGTCGTAGAGTTAACACTTTTCGCTATTT
Source organism: Triops cancriformis (assembly GCA_020615345.1). Classification (NCBI taxonomy): domain Eukaryota; kingdom Metazoa; phylum Arthropoda; class Branchiopoda; order Notostraca; family Triopsidae; genus Triops; species Triops cancriformis. The sequence goes on along the minus strand of JAHZNP010000231.1, from coordinate 55,069 downwards.
TATTGTACAATGGACACTATGGGTTAAGCAATGGTACAAATCTGACGACTACAGAAGCTACAATAATGTGAAGAGGCTACAATGCCCTCGTTATACGCGGGATACCCTACGTCCCCGGTCATGTAGCAAACCGCGTATAACAAGACCACGGTTGACTACATTTTCCTGACACTTCATACCACCCTTCTCTCATGGACGATTTTTTATTTTTTTATCGCAGGGGCTTTCGTCTGTTGCCTTTCTGGACTTGTGTCCAGAAATGTCCCCACGTTAGATTCTAGGTATTTTCAGCCGAGTCAACAACGCCCTCGTTATGCGCGTGGTACCCTACATGTTGCGGTTATGTAGCAAACCGCGTATAACGAGACCGGTTACAAGATGACACTTTCATCCTCTTAAGCTTATCATACTTTGCAGGTTTAGAGGCAAGGGTGCATTCTTTTTGCATCACTTGTGCAGTCCGAGACACTAATCTTTTTCTTTAGGGTATAAAATGTCTGAGTTGTGCTGGGTAAATTTCTCCAGAGCACCGGAACTGACGATAGAAAAAAGGTTGGTTGCATTCTTGGGATCTTCACAGGTATGCGAAAGACGGACAAGTCTTGACATGTCTTTAAAATTTTGGGTGGCCTGAAAGGTCAAAATATTTCTGCTCAACGGATAAGGCCAGGGTTTGACATTTTTCCTCGCTTGGGCTTTTCCAACTCCGGCTCCGCAAAAATGGAAGAGTGTTGGGCAAGATGGAAAGAAGGTTTACGGGTGGGGGAAAGGGGGAGGGGGAGTGTAAGTGCCCTTTCCGGTTCGCAGAGGGGAGTCTTGGTCAGCGAGGTAGAGTCAATTGGTCAGTATCGGTGCCGACAAAAAGCTGGGAAACATAAAACGAGACTTAACGCTTTCCAGATCGCCAAGCCCCTTGAGGCCTACAAACGCCAGGAGAAATATCTCATGTTTGGAGGAAGTGGAGGAATTGCAGAATTTTTCGAAAAATTGCGTTCCCTCAAACTCACTCCGGAAGAATTTGATACTACACCTTTCCTGTTTCTTTCTTAAAGGGCAATGGACATAAAAAAACGCATACAGAGATTTTGATGGATTATTATAATACATATTATTCTAAGGATAGAGAATTTTGTTTCGATTTTTCGAGCCGAATAGGAAGACTCTCTTTGCTAGATTTTCAATTTTTTAGCTATTACAGTTTTTGCTAATTAGAAAACCTGTTAATGTAACCCGAAATCTGCTCAAAGAGCAGCTCTTGAACTCAAGGATACGGTGAACTTGGTTGTCACATGGGGAACTCTAGGAACGCGTTCCTCCCAAGTTCTTCATGTTCTCTTACAGGCGCTATTTAGAAACGCATCCATCAAGTTAATTGCTCCACTGCATGACAACATGAAGCTTGATGACTTGCAGCTGTCTCAAGGCGTTGTTTCTACCTTCGTTCCAGTTTTACCTTAATATGCACTCATTCCTAACTAGAAATGCCAAAATACCAACGCAAAAGCAAATTTCCTTAACGTCCACCATTGTTTAATTACGAAGCTTAAATAGTCTCGACGATGCGGCATTCAAAAAATTGCGTAAAATCAAATAATACTGTAAACACCTCTGACGCAAGACTACCAAAAACCACCTAATTTTGAACAGAAGCTTAAAGCGCAATGGAAACCAAAAACAAAACAACATTATCTTATAAAAAAAGCGAAAAATCTAGTTCCAGGTATAAATGTCTTTTTCTCAGGTGCGAAACAATAACAAAGATATTTAGGAAATAAGAAATCTGAAATTCAAATGTTCCCGTTCGTGACATACAGGCGGGAAAAGGCCGAAAATTTTGAAAAATAACTATCTCCAGAACGGCTGGTCACAAAAAATCGAAACAATATTCTTTATTCTTAGAATAATGTATATTACAATAATCCATCACACACCTATATGCGTTTTTGGTGTCCATTGCCTTTAAAGACTTTTAAAATGCCAGTTCTCCTTTGTTTTTTTGTCGTTGTTTCTTAACGAATGTTACTCGGCCTCGGTTGGGCTCGTTGCCGTTCGGGTATACATACTCCAGGTATGGAATTGTTTGGGCATCAGGTGTCTAACAACACTTTAATTCTCGTTTGATTTCATGACGCAAGAAGAAAAAAAAACTGAAGGTGATGCGAAAAATGTGTTCCGACATCTCGATTACTTTCAAGAAAGAGATGGGTCAGAAAAAGGTAGATCACAAAACTCCTCTGTCCCCTTCCTGTTCCTTTGTCCATCGTCGTAAGCTCGATTTTGGGCGCGTAACAATGTGGTAGGGAGAGGCTCTGAGGTGAAATGAGTGCCGCAGCATTACTTTTCGGATCCTTCGGCCAAGGGTCAGCGCCAGAGATCACCAAAGTGTCTTATACGCATAGCCGAGCTATAATTTTTGGCTGGTTTCTTTCCAGCTAAAAGCGGGAAAGAAAGACTAAATAATGAGCGAAGGGAAGAAGGGGAGAGGATGGGGTGGGATCAAGGGATCCAGAAATCGGAAGCCTCCTGTTGCGAACACCCACTTCTAGCTCGTTCGTTTTCTCTCCCCCGGACCCATTATTGGAACTTATTCGGTAACTTATGCCGAGAGAGCTGACAGGGAGGTGAATGGAGGGGTCAAGGAGGGTTTTCAGTTTCTAATACGGTACTTTCCCTTCAACCAGATCGTGGTCAAGCTCTAATCCACTAACAACGCAAGCCGGTGGATTCTAGACTGAACTGCCAACACTAAAATATGACCAGATCTGCCCGTAACTGGCAAAAACCGATCGACCTGGGCACTACCGTAAAATTACTTGTATACGTAATTGATAAAAATTATTTTTAAAAAATAGCCAACAGCTGTAAATAAGCCTCACATTTGGCAAAGCCTTATTAGAAAACTTAATTACTTTACGACAAGCCTGATTGGTTCCGGGCTTGTGCTCAAGTGCAGAAAAAGGGATTTTGACCAAGTCCAAGTTCTTTGAAGAAAATTATAGGATTACAAATCAATCCTAGCCACCGTTTTCGCGACAGAAACGAGTACAGTTCCAAATCCGCAAGTTCTCTTAAGTTTCCTTTCACAGAGGTTTAAATCAAGTCCATAATCGTGGGGAAATTATTTGAACAAATCCGCAAGTTCGGTAATTTATTTTGACATAACCTGTTAGATAAAAAAAAACTTAGCAGAAGTCGGACTCAACTGTCTCAGAATTCACAACAAAATCTGATTGCATCGCAATAATGAGAGATTTTCACATGGGCTAAAGCAGGAGTAATGGCTGATAAGGTCCCAAAATTTTATTGTAAATAACTAAGGATTTGCTCCACTGAAGCTGAAGTTACAGAGTTATCAAAATGAGTAGGCTAATTTTGCTAGCTGAGGAAAATGGTTACTATTTGTTTTCAATTCCTAATTGAACTTCCGCTTTCGTTCAAAGAATACTTCCAAGTGGCTCTAGTGAACCTTGCCGTCAGATGTTGGAAATCGCTTTTCTACCAGAAAGTTGAAATTTGACTCGCTTTTTACAAATTTACGATGAACTTTTGAAACAAAATTTCGACGTGCACTAGACATAACGATCCAAAACGTTACTGGTCGAAATGGTTTAATTTTATAGAAATGAGATTGGTTTACCTCACCCCTTGATCAGATTAGATCGAATCTTTGTGGAAAAGACCCGAAACACCGGAAATAATTATACCAACGCACGGTGAATAATTAGACTAACTCCTCTTCTATGCAATTACTCAAAGAGATTACTGTGAGTAAACTTATGACTATACCGTTTCTACACATTTTCTTTCCCTGGCCAACGCTAGTCTTTTTAACACTACAGTAGTGCCATTCACAGGATAAGATATTATGCAAATGCGACATGGTGTTACCTAAAGAACAATACCCCAGTTTGCTGCGCTATCGCACTACCAAATCTAGCTTAAGGCACACATATACTGGGAAATTGCCCCGCTCGAATTTGACTCGAGCACGGAGATGTGCCGAGTTACGAACGTTCTCTGTACTGAAAGGGATTATGACGTAGAAGGGGACGTTTTTATTTCTGCTTTCATTCCTTGGATGCCGGCTGACTTTAAACCTGCTCGAGGAAACAAGGAACCTCGATATAAGCTCTTAAATGATAGTAACAGCTTGTGCCCCCCAAAACAGTATATTTCTGACACAGAATTTCCGAAGAGGTCGCTGCAACCCTGCATTGCAAGTAAAGGAGAGAAGAAAGAATCCTCTTTGGACATCCATGTACCGTTTCCCTTTGCCCTCGCTATTCATAACTGCAGATCCGCCTTCCAGATCTAGTTACACAAAAGGAATAACAGCGGCAGTCCCTTTTTCGTATTACTTGCCTATTCAAACCTTTTATCCCTCCACAGGGGGAAAAAGATGTAACAAGAGGCAAGCTTTTCCGTAACAAGAGGCGGTTTTGGCGAATTTAACTACCGTGAACCCCCAGCGAAAATCAGGCGACAAGATCTGGCGGAAACACGCCTATTGTTACAATCCAAACCTTCAGTGCTGCCAATACAAGAATCAGATTTTCTCGGTTATGGTGCGAAAACATTTCTGAAGGACGGCCGATAATTCACTAGGCGGGGTTTTTACAAGGGATGACAATAGTTTTTGCTGGGGTGCTTCCAAAAGAGACAGTTTCGTTCTGTATTTTAAACAAGTCGAACGAAACAAAATAAAAGTTGAACAAAACTATATCCTAAAATTTAATAAATTAATTTATTGCTTTCTGATAGTTGTAGTTTAATGGTTGTCCATTCCTTATCATATAGAACTAACAAGTGCGGATGTTTTTAATTATAATCGTTGAGCTTCAGCACGAGAACGTATTTCAGTTCAAAGAAAAGCCTTATTTTTATTTATTTTCTCCCACGTAACTGAGAATAAATACAAGAGACTTTAATATTGTGAAGATCATCAAATAATCCCTCGTTGCACCACTCGCTAAATGTTGGATGTCAAGGGAAATAGTAAAATTGTTATGACTTCCTTAAAAATAGGCCTTCCACTGAGTACGACAAATTAAATATCATTCTCTAGCCTATATGAAGCCGCGATTGCCTTTTATGATGTCAAATTGTCGTTACCAGATTTATCAAAAAATTATTTCAAAAAGTTCGGCAACTTTTCCGTGTAAACTTGCGTAAGCTAACTTCACCGTAATCTTTCACGCATAATTCGGGAATTGTCCGAGAAATGAACGAGCAATTTATGGATTCGAACGCTACATTAAAGGAGAAGTTCTCGAGTAATCAGAAGAAAAGAAAGTCAAAATATGAAATTGTGTAACAAAGGTATCAGCCGTTAAAACGCGACTTTGGGTGTAGGTCTTTTTTTCTTTATTTATTTATTGCGTACCAGTGCAGTACACTATAAAAAATAATTCTGTGAATTTACAATGATTCGTTGTGCCACAAAAAATTGCGAGGACTTCACTGTAAAAATACTTACGACATTTTTTTAACACGAATTTTTGGTAGAAAAACGTTTTTTAAATATTTTTACAGTAAAGTACTTATCACTTTTTTTGCTGCACTGTAAACAAAACAAAAATAGTGTACAAAAGCCTATTACTGGGGGTGTACGTCTTACTGGGGGTGTAAGTGATCCTTATACTTTAGAACTTCAGCTCTGAGTTCTACTTTGCCACCAATTACGTCCATTACAGTGTATTATAATCACCACCACGTGTCTTTCCCGTAGTTTCGTATTACGTGAAATCGCTCAGTCCCCGGAGCTCAGAAAGGAAGGACACTTGAATTTTCTCTACAAAAAAAGTTTACAGTGCCAAATGTTATAAAGAGGATGAAATGTACCATTAATCATCCTATGCATCCTTCACGAAATACGCGCGAATACACACCGCTCTTTGTCCATGAGCTTTGGGAAATGGGCGTGTTCCATCTCTCCTGGACGTCGCAAGGGAAAATAGGCGGGAAAATGAACGGCGCAAGGGGTGCCAGAATTTAGTAGATCTTTCCTCTTCGTCTTTCACCTTCTCACAAAAGTTGTTACAAATTTTATTTAACCTCGTTTCTGAAGACCATTTGAGTTATATTCTCTTTCTATTCCAATAAAAGTCTCGATTTTGGGGTGAAAAAGGGGAGAAAATGGAGGGAGAACACGACAAATGAAAACCTGGCCTTACAACCGCACCTCCAAATATTTAGGCCCCTTGTATTAAGTTGTATCACGAAGAAGAAGCTTGACTCGAATCAAAAGCTGGACTACGCTGAAAGGAGTCGGATAAAACATAATACTTGGGAAACAATATTTCCTAGGTTGCTCAAAAAAAAAGGAGTAAAGGGATCGAAATCGAGAGCAGCTTTTGCGCGGATCTATGGACACGAATTACATTCCCCTCTAGACTTTCCCAAATTCTCGTCTTTCTTACTGCCAAGCCCCGTACACGCATAAATCTCGAAACAATAGCGATTCCTCACCCTCCAAACACAAAAACGCAAAGCCAACATGAGTTATTGGCGGTTTCTTTTTTAGTTTTGGTCAATAGCAAGGAAGAAAATACATATTACAGCATAGCAGTAATTTAAATATTGATATTATAATAGCTTTTACGATCACACTAATACTACTATAATACGCTACCACCCCAGCAATTCTAACTGGTAACTGTAGCAATGATTATATTGAAAATAATCATATTAAAGAGTCGTTCGATAATGTAGATTATGGACAAGTGTTCGAAGATCAGAGGAGAAGTGACTTTATTACATCTTCTTGGATGTATATTGCTCGTTCCCGTGATCTTTTCCTTTGCTTGGTTTTCTAGCTAGTGTTTAGAGCTAGTATTTAGAACCAAAACTGAACTAATTAAAAATCAACCGCTTATGCGGCTCATTAGTTCCTGTTACATTCACTTTGTTATATTGACTTATAACGATTTTGAACGAAAAATGCCATTATAAGCCTCCTGTCCGGATAGGTTTTTTTACCACTACTTTAGCATCACAAAATATTTCTAGTTTTCGGCAAGGACACGACTTTCGTCTCCGTGACAATATAGACTGTACCGCATGCGTCTCATCTTTCCCACACTTTATACCGAACATACACAAACAGTGCTCTACACGTCATAAGAAGGAAGTGAATAAATATACAAGCCTTCGTCAACGACCTTTTCTATACATCTGGGACTGCCAGTGAGAAAAACGACGAGCTCCTACAACACAATCTCAATACTCTTGAAAATGCTACAGAAGATTAAACACAATTTTCGCTTGAAACAGATCCGAACTATCTCCCTTTTGAAAAAAAAGCAAGAAAAAATGTTCCAGTGTTCGGAAATACCTATTTCTTCCATTGATCACTACGAGTTATACGTTAGCATTCAAGCGGAGCCCGCAACGACTCGGCATGCACTGGAGTCGGCAAGCCAATTTCTTGACAACACAAAATGGTTTGATTTTATGAATATTTAATGATTAAATGCAAATGATTGAATTATCCGAGCTACGGCTTCTTTCCCAATGTACAGTACACTAAAGCGCCGTTTAGCTAATTTATTGGCGAAAACGGAATTCAAATCCGTCGGTTAGTTTCGGACTTATCACCTAAGTAGTTTGCTGAAAATTCTTTGGCGACAACTCCAAGACTAAATGTCGGATTTGAATTCTGCTTTAGGTAAATGAATACTTTTACGAAGCTCTAGTGAATCTTGTGACCGAATGTTCAAAATTGCAATTTTCCTCCCAAAAATAAATTTATCTCGCTTTTTACAAATGTACGCAGAAATTTTTAGACAAAATCACTGCGGTTTGCACTAGGTATTACGATCCAAAACTTTACTGTTGAGACTGTTTAATGAAATATTGAGTATTTTTGGCAAAATCGCTGACGTCGTTTAGCATGCGATTCCCTATCGCAAGCTGATACACGATCTGATACCTAGCTTGACTCAAGGAATCACGCATCCTAATGTTCCCAAGAGTATCAGTTCCAACGTGATGCAACTGCGGACAACACAGTCAAAGTGAGCGCTACCTCAAGCGCATTAAGAAGGCTGTAGACCTTTGTGTCCAACAGGAACAATCGAAACGCCTCCTGCCCTATGAGTTCTGTCGGTGAATGAGAAGGAGAGAGACACAACGTCTTCTGAGGCAACCAAGTAGGACAAACTCGCGAGCTCAAGAAAAAGGGATTTTCCCAGCTCTTGTCGCCTTTTCCTTTCAATGATACCGCTAATAGTTATGCAAATGGCAAACACAATGTAAGTGATCAGAATTTGATAGCCTTGTCTATAAATCGATCTCATCACAGAAACAAGACAAAAACGGTCATCTTTTGTCTCTATAACCACGAACAATCAAAGAACACAGGATTTTAATACTCTTCTACATTTCATGACATGAGTGTGCCTACGTCACCATATTATTCCGTCGTCACTTAATGTTATTCTATGTAGTTATAAACTTATCTGCATACTAAAATTCTCCATTCATTTAGTGGCGTATTTTTGTAAACCGCAATAATTTACAAAAATATAAAAAAGGTTAGGAATGGTTTTAATAAATGTGCCATTAAATGTATGGGAAATTTTGATTTATGAACCTTGTTTCTAAATATCTCGTATAATATTAAGTTGTCACACGTGTTAACATTATCATCGTTATCGTCACTGACAGCTTTTGTGTATAGAACTTAACAGTTGATACTCCAAATAAAAAATATTGATACAGGTAATCTCGGTGAACTAAATTCGAAACCAGAATGTTTTCCTTCTTTTTAACTTCGTCTTTTCCTAATCTTCCCAACCTATTTTTCCCTCTTCCCTTTTTTTCACCAAGGTTGGTATCATGTAACAAAGCAAATCCTTTGTACAAACGAAAAGCAACGACTCAAGTGTCAAAAAGACCAGTTTGGGAAAATTCCTATTTTTCTTTCGTATTTGCCTCCCCCCGTAGATACCCTTGTAGCTTATCTTTAAACGCTAAATCAAACTTTTTATTGACTTACCATAAACGTCTGACGAGTGGCCCATAGTAGCTATTGCCAACAAAGCCCCGACGAGTAAACAAACGCACTTTCCCGCCCTCGAGTTCATTGTGAATAGTTTTCAAAATCTTGGTTTACGGGGCAACCAATACTTTCGTTTCTTCTCCTTTTTACGAACTCCTCGCACTTAATTTACGCACTTCCTCCCCAGTTAGCCACGGAATTCTATCAATCTGTAGGGGGGGAAAAAGAAAAATTCTCATTAATTCACCACGCTATAACAAAGAATGTTTGTGTTACGTTACAAAAGAACAATTCCGAGATATTTGATTTCCAGGGACGACACTCTGCTTTTTCTGGATTTTTTTCTTTCTTTTTTACGGACTTGCACCTCTTTTTTTATCAAGACAGATGAAAGTCCATCCATTGTCCATTTTAAGAAACTCAGGTAGAGCCTCTCGTTCTTCCAATCTTTGACTTCCACAACATGTCCAGCCATTATCCATCTTTGGCTCAAGTCAACAAAAAATCTTCTGACGCAACCTTTCCTTCCACCAGTCTAAACGAGTTTGGGGACTTTTTCGTACCTTTAACAACGCAACGGCGCAGCGTTCCAAAGATTTACAGTTTGAACAGGAAGATATGGGTGGTCTCCGTACGTATTTCCTTCTTTTAACTTATCTGCTCAACTGTGTTCCTTTTCCATTGCACTTCTGGTATGGCATTGATCTTTTTTATACGTATATATCGACCACGTAAAATTTATTGACGAGGTGTGAAAATATCTACAACATTCCTTTGCTAACTTAACACCTTCAATGACAGTCCCCACCCCTTCGAATCATTTGTGGATTAGATTCGAGGTCTCAGGGAAAATGCCCTTTCCATTGAGCCCCTAGATCCCCTAATCCGTGATCCCCCCCCCCCCGAAAGGCCTAAAGTGTAACAAAAAAATGAAATTCTGTTATTTTTTTTTCTTTTCCAGTGCTATCAGATTCTAGTACGGTAAACGGAAGGAAACGAGGAAGGAAAGAAAACCTTGTGTAAATATATAATGCTTCTTGTATTCTCATTCATTTTAGAAATAAAACTCCGAAGCCATATATGTATGGTAGTCTTTCATGCTCCTTGTGGTTTCGGCGCTCTTGTCAGTTTTTTTTATTCCCATTTTTTTAGTTCCTTCCGGCACCCAAAACCACAAACAGACTTCTTGGGAGCAACTGAAATGTTATGCCACAAGAAGCGATCGAACATGCGGAAATTCCCAATCTTACGGCAAATGTTTTGTAGATTGATACGTTTTATTCGTGTTTAAGATACTATAGCTTTCTGTTTTTATTTCTAGTATTAATTAGTTTTAAGACGATAAATGTCCTGTTGTGATACATTATCGCCTTCATATTTTTTATTTATTTTGAAACCATCATTGGCACTGCCTATTGACGGTTACATTTATTGCAAAAACATAATCTTTATCAGTACATTTTCATAAGGGTGGGAAAGAAGGGAACTTTTACAGGCATTTTAAGTAGTTCTTTAACTTATTTGCGAACTAATTGGGGTGTTTACTTTCTTTTAAATTGGAAAATATTTTAACGGTCGGTAAGGGTAGTTCGGTTTCAAAGAGAGATTGGGAAACAATAATTAGTTTCTAGTATTAGTTACGGTTATAGTCAGTAGCGTATCCAGGATTTCATTTCGGGGGGGGGGGGGTTAATATGCAATTTTTTTGACACTTTGCCA
>JAHZNP010000231.1:0-44249 GCA_020615345.1 Triops cancriformis | reverse complement strand
GAAAACTCTCGCGTTTATTCAAGGCTGAAGGGAGTTTGAGTGTTGGCTTGAATTTCTATAATTCGGCTTGACAAAATCGACGTTCGTTGTACTTTATACAAAAGCTTCTGATTTTTTAAAGCTGTGATGGTTGTGCGATGGATACGTCGATCAAGACAGGATTGCATGCCACTTTCTTCGCAAAATAGTAAAAGACGTGGTTTGTCTTTAAACAAATATTTAAAAAATCTAAATTTTGGAAAATAAGCACACAAATTCCTTGAACACTTGAAAATTACCTTTGCCTTTTTTCAATATATCTCTTCGTAAGATTCTAAGGATTATTCATTAAAACTTTACTGTCAAGATTACTTCGAGAAACATTGAGTGGGAAAAGCACAATCGTCCACGCAATTTATCCATTTAGTTGCCCACAAGAGAAGCCTTAAAACCACTGTATGCCGCCCTTCTTCTCAAAAGTTAAGTTTTGGATCGTAATTTCACGTCATCAAGTTTTTCTGTAAAAAGTTTTTGGTACATTCGCAAAAAGCTAATCAAATTTCATTTTTCTGGAAACGCATTCTCAAATGTCTCAAGCTACACCAAGGCACCGTTTAGCTAATTTAATACCGAAAAGGGAATTCAAATCCCTCGGTTAGTTTCGGATTTATCACCCAAATAGTGTTCTGAAATATCCTAGGTGACAACATTAAAAGTAAATGTCGAATTAGAATTCCGTTTTCATTAAAAGAATACTCCCATGTAACCATTGAACCGTGTGATCGAATGTTTAAAATTGCTTTATGCAAAAACAAAAATTGGCTCGCTCTTTAATAATTTACGAAGAACCTTTTAAAGAAAATCTCGACTATGTTCACCAGATATTACGATCTAAAACTTTACCATCAAGGTAGTTTAACGAAAGACTCAGTCATTTTAGCAAAATAGCTGACGCCATTAGCATGTGATTCCCTTATACCACGCTTAGGTGCACCGTAGTCTTAAGTGACGCTTTTAGGAATCTTTTCGCAAATTATATCTGCCACTTCCCACGCTCACGATTTGGCAACGCGCGCCAAAAAAAATCTGCTCGCAAAAAATATCTTTTTTACTTACATCAAATTCTCCGAACAAGGTACTTCCTGTTACTAGGTGGAATGAAAACACATTCACCGAAGTTCAGCGGGTTTAATTGGCAGTTTAGTGAAAAGGAAAAAATCACCCCTCCCACGTGCTGCTGGTCACGTTTTCTGTTGTTTTTGCCCTTCTCTCTCAGTGTCCGTACGAAAATATCAGTGAACACACAGACCCAGCTCGGATGAATGACCGAGTTTGTTATCCGGTTGGCCTTAACGAAGTCAACAGATTCACTGCTAAGGAACCGAAAACATGTATGAATCAGTGCACCAACGCGAACTGGGAACCAGGAACTGACGTTTGCCACAAATGTGCATTGCTCCACTGACATTCAACTACTGACGCTCAACGAGTCCACGCAGTCATTCTAAAATTGGTGGGTCACTGAAGGTCATCTTCCGGGGGGCTTAAATTAGGGGGAAGGGGGGCGAGCTCCCATCGACCCCCTGGTTTAGTTGGTACATGTGAGGGAAAGGGGGAGGAGCAAGAAAAGGGGGGGTTCATGGAACCAACTTCCTATCGTAAGGCGGGGGCCTGCTCTGTGTCCTTCCCTTTTGGTCACCCACTTGACAAGTTTTACGGCATGTGCTGAAGAAAGCCGCTAAATACGACGAACTTTTGGGTTTCCTTCATTTTAACTTGGGTGAAACACCTTTTCTTTTCCTTTATGTTGGCGCAAACCGATTGTTCACTTCTGTAGCGTTGCGCCTGTAAAGGGCAAAGGACACCAAAAAGCAACTTTATCTTCTAAAAAGAGCGAAAAATCTAGCTTCCGGATTTAGGTGTATTCTGCTTAGGTGCGAAATAATAAGGAAGATATTTAGGAAATAAGAAATCTGAAATTCAAGTGTTCCCGTCCGTGATGTCACGCTTCTCATGGGCGGGAAAAGGCCAACATTTTGGAAATAAATATCTCGAGAACGGCTGGTCAGAAAAAATCGAAACAAAATTCTCTATTCTTAGAATAATGTGTATTGTAATAACCCATCAAAATCTCTATATGCGTTTTTGGTGTCCATCGCCCTTTAGGAACGACAAAGGGAAAAAATAAAAATTGTCATACCAATGAAAGAATCGAGAAGGGACATTCCACTTTGGGGGCCCACGCAAAGGTCCATTCCTTTTTCTCTCAGAATGCCGACCCTTTCGCTCTTATGAATACTGACTAAAGTCAAGTTTGGTGTCGTTTTTTTTATTACATTTTTTTCTTTTTTTTTTTGTAGGTTGAGAACGACTTGTGTCTTACATCGGTCAAATTTGAACCGTTCCTCATTCACAGAAACTTCGCAGTCAGGAAGATAGTACGGGAGGCAACCAGCTAGAGCGAGGTTACGTTATTTTCAAAACGACGTTCTTTTTTTTTGGGGGGGGGGGCATTTTATTTACTTTTATTTTATTTAAAATGATTTTTGCACACTGCTCTTGTAATCCTCAAGCGGTTTACAAACAGGAAACCGCTGCGCCAAGCTTCGGTATTTTCATTTGTACTTATAACTGTTGTAAAACTTAGAGCTCTCATGAAGTGTTTTTAGTGGCTGATGAAAAAGTCAGATAAAATTCTTTATTTAAAGCATTACACGCAGCAGTACGACATAAAATTTCAATGTTCTCAAGGATATTCTATACCTGAATAGCACATACATTCTCACATAACGTTTATGTCCCCAACTTTCATAAAGCGCACCGACTGCTCTTTCGTTCATGAAATGTTCACTTTTAACTCGTACGATAGGTAATATTTATTTTCGCAATTAACATGCGCCCCAAAATTGGGTAACTACAATACACTACACTCAATAGATTTCCGCGTGATGGCGAATTGCGAAATGGAAAATGAAAAATAAAGAAGACTTAAAGCACCTTGTATCTTTTTCCGAGATAGAAAGTCGTTGAATCTTTGCCAATTAAATGCTCTTTTTGTGTAATAAACACGTGTTCAAGGCCCAACGGATAAAGCCATGTCTCGATTTCAGAGTGTTATAAACTTCGGTCGAAAGCACCCACAAATTCCACCTTTGGCTTTATAGGGAAATTACAGTCGGCTTACGTTAAATTTTGTTTATGTCCCATTTTGCGGACGCGTTCATAAGGTAGATTCTAGGTACAGCGATTTTGTCGAAACGATTCAGTATTTCTTTTAAAAATGTCAACAGTAAAGTTTTGAATTTTAATAAACAGTGCACATAGTCAAGTTTCTCTTTAAAAAGTTGGCAGTCAATTGGTAAAAAGCGAATTAAATTTCAGCTTTTTTTCTAAAAAGCATCATACGACCTCAAAGTACACTAAGACACCGTTTAACTAATTTATAGGCGAAAACGGAATTCAAATCCGTCGGTTAGTTTCGGATGTATCACCGAAATACAATAGTATTCTGAAATTTCCTACGTGACAACTTCAAAAATAAATGGAGTTTTGAATTCCGTTGTTGTTAAAAGAATACTTTCAAGTGGCTCTACTGAGCCTTTGCGATCGAATGTTAGAAATTGCTTTCTGCAAAAAAGTTTATATTTGACTAGCTTTTTATAAACGTATGAAGAACTTTTTGAAGAAAATCTCGACGATGTGCACTAGATATTACGATCCAAAACTTTACTGTCTAATTATTTAAGGAAATACTGAGTAATTTTGGCGAAATCATTGACGCGTTTAACATGTGATTCTCTTACACCACGGTTAGGTGCACCGTAGTCTCAAATATGAGTTCTAGTCTCACTAGCACTTTGGGTGCGTGGAACTTTAGGCTAATTGTAGAAATAATATTCTACACAAGACGATCAGAATGGTAACGAAGAATCAATCTAAATCCGCAAGAAAGTTTCGCTAAACATTAAAAAAAACGTACATAAGGCTCTGAAGTTTGGCTATAGCGATTACATCATGGGATTCCCGCAGAAAAAATACACTTAAAGGATTGGAGTTTATAAAAACTTTCGCACAGATCTGTTTTCTGTCAACATTACACAGAACGTTTTCTTCAGCCAATAAACTATGCAATGCCCCTGTATATAGCTCCCATAACTGTAATGACCGCGTACGACAGTCCATATATTACACACTTTCAGTTTCTCTCTTTTTTTCCTATTTCCATTCTTTGTTCGGAAAAATTAGTTCCTTACAGCCGAAAGCTAAGAATGATTCAGTGACTGAGGCGGCAAGCAAGGAAACCACTGTATTACCGTATATGTTTAACATACAGTTGAAAGAGAACCTGCTGAGTTGTATTTTTATGGAAGGCGGCTTCCACCCAAAAGAGGACTTCAAGTGTTTTAAAAGCCTTCGGCAAACCTCCAGGCTTCCTGAACCTCTACTGTACTAATGCTGTTGGTTTTCCTAATGGCGATATGGAATCAACACACAGGGAAACAGGAAGTTTTTTTCACGAAAATAAAGAATCAAGCTGTTTCGCAAACTCACCTAACCGCGTACGTCACTTTCATGCATCACATTTTTTCATCACACGACGAATGTGTGGAAGAAAAGAAACACGCCTTTTGTGAAATCGTACCGCCAGGGAAAATAAATAACAACAAAAGATTCCAGCTTTTCCCGCGCTCCAATCAGCTTCTCCGGTCATAGCACTCAATTATCGCTAAAGAGTTCCCACTCTGTTGCTATGTTATACGCAGAGTAAAACGTTTTAGAAGAATAACCTGACGGTTCAGCAGTGAGAATGTACTCACCAACTTTACAGAAGATGCATAAAAAAAGACGATAAGCGAGTTGTTTCCCTCAAAGGATATGAGCGTTAAGCGAGGGATAATTTTAGTAGGACGTTTCGTAGGGCGTACTTGGCTAATGTTTGTATTATGCCTTGGTCGTTATTGTAACGTTACATGAACTGAAACAACCGCAAAAACAAAACGTAAATGAGGTTTTAATCCTCAATGTGATGGCTACGTTAAGGTCGTAGTCAGTAGTAATCGATGGTAACTTTTGTGTATATATATGTAGACAGTAATATGAGCTTGGCAGAACACGCTACTATGGATGACATATTGTCAGCGTTCTCCACTGCCAAGGCCTTGAGATGAAGTTACAACGCTGGCGTGTGCAAACAAGCTCGGCTAATTCGTCACGCAAAGTAGTCTACTACAACTCCGATTACGTTGACTTTGCGAATTTTTTAAGTCCCAACTTTGGCTTCTTCTGGCTATGTCAATAAGAATTGAAATTCTTATTGACATTAAAAATTGATTTCTAGCAAATTTGAGTTTCATGGCTTGTTTACATGTTGCCATGGTCAAAGCGTGCCATAAAAAAGAATACTAGTATAATGAAAATATATAGAAGTATTCCATGTTACTGAAAAAGAAATACTCAATCTTAATGAAACAAAAATATCAAACGTCACTAGAACAAAAATATTCAATGTTACTGAAACTGAAACGTTCAATATTACTGAAACAGACATTCAATGTTACTGAAGACGAAATCTTCAATGTTACTGAAACAAAAATGTTAAATATTACTGAAACATAAGTGTTCAATGTTGCTTGAATATAAATATTTAGTGTTAATAAACAGAAATATTCAATGTTAAAGAAGCAGACATACTCAACGTTTCTGAAACATAAACACTCAATGCTACTGAAAACACAAATATTCAATGTTACTGGAACATAAGTATTCAACGCTTTAACAAGATTTTAAGACGAGTACGTTAATACGTAGCGTTTCTAATGATTTTTGTTTCCTTTTACACGTTCGTTGCGGTGTCATACGTTCGTGACCAAAGCCGTCTACTAAGCAAATTTGTACAATACTTTTGTCCAGACCAATGTAACAGACAAGTCATCGTGTTGTTCACACTCTACATCGGAACGGGTCCTCTTTCAATGCCTTAGTCAATATTTCCCATTTTTATTTTGTAAGAACCATTATGGCAGTCTTGGTTTGACCTTAAAGCCATTCTTGCGATATACTGGCATTTATTTGTTTATTCATGAAAAAGGACGCACTGGACGATAACCCGACATGTTGAACTACAAGCGCTATATTCTGCATGTTCCAAGATTAATAACAAACTTCCTCAATCGTGCATGTGTATGATTTGCAGTGTTGGCGGTCTACGTTAACGTACGGGAGAGTGAAGTGTTGGGTTTGAGAAAGAGAAAAAAAGCGTAACATTTCTATTCACGAAATTAATTACCGCTCATCGCGTTCCGCACATTATCATTTCATCTATCATACTGTGTGTAGAGCCACTCTGGTAAATCCATCTCATGCGCTCTAACCCTTGAGGTGGGTGAGCGGGGTGGGGTGGGGGGTGGGGGGGATTCGGCACCAAGTAAACGAGTTTCTGTTGGCACCTTCCCAAGAGCGGCGCTGTGTAACTCTCCTTTGTCCTTCCTACTTAAAAAGTTTTACAATTTGCTTTTTTCCCCTGTTCAGATAAAATGAACCGCACTACTAGTAGTACGTGTCGCTCTAAAAAAGACAAGTTCTTGCCTTCTGTAAAAAAGAAAAGAAAGAGGAACAGTATAGTATTGTCAACCATACATCCATTGAGACGAGATTTACACCCCAAATACGGCCCTTGTCTTCATATTTACCCAAGCTTTTCCTGCCACTCCTGCCGAACACAAGTGTGGAAAGCAGTTTCGCTGAAAACGACCCCACATAAACATTCAGATAAGATTTCAATTTCAATTAACGTTCTGTTCTTATTAAAAAAACATACGGTTCTAGTTCGGCACAAATATATCTGAAAATAACTTTATTGTTTAATTCGTAAAGCGTAGCCTACTTAGTCTCGTAATTTTTCAATTTTTCAATTCATATATTTCAATTTAAATTAGCGTTCTGTTTTTATAAAAACCACACAGTTCTACTTGAGCACAAATATACAATATATCTGAAAAGGACATTATTGTCAATTCGTAAAGCGTAAAAAGTCCCATAAGTTTCCCGAATGCTTTTTGAATAGTGATTTTTTCAGATTTACACGTAAATTCTATATTTTTTTCCGTTCGGTTTCCAACATTTCTATGGGTTGCACGCTCACTTCAAGCAAATAATTCAAACCAGACAGTAGCTTTACATTCACATAAAATCGCCTATTGACGCTCTAGGTGTTTAAGGCCATTTTGCCCGCTTTTTTTGCGTAAGGTTTTAACGGCAGTTGAAAATTTTCGCACTGCAATTACACCTTTCGCGGAAACTCACTGACAATTACATTTAATAATAACAATACTCATAACGTAACGGTGAGACATTAAAAAATGCGTCGTTAATTTCGAACGATCTAGGGAAATGTTCGGCTTTTGATAAGCAAACAAATAATAAGATTTACCACATTAGTGAGTGCCAATTAGTAGGCTAACACGAAAAATATCTAGAACATCTTAATTTATTTAAAGTAACTATACAATATCTTATCTTTTATTTGAAAAATCTATAAAAGATCCTATCTTTTATTTGGAAAATCTACAAAATATGTTTTTCTATTTGAAAAATGTACAAAATATCTTACTTTTTATTTGGAAAATCTTTAAAATATTTGATTTTTTATTAGATAAATATACGAAATAGCTGATCTTTTATTTGATAAATATATAAAATAGCTGATTTGTATGTGCTACAGTAGCTGCGAAATGTTTCACGCAAGTCTTTCTGTGCTATTAATGCAAAACAGATAAATGGTATACAAGAGCCTTAAAGCGACTTTTACCACTTTTGCCATTTATCCAGTAATTAGTGCGCTCATGGAGAGAATGTGAAGTGAGGAAATGAACGAGGTTCGTCAAAATGACACAAGGTGCTTATCTTCGGCCAAGATAGATTTGCACTCTCAAAAAAAGGATTCTTCGCGATTGGTTACGCCATTGTCAAAGAAACCTAAGAACTCGTAAATATAAGTCAGTTCTTCAATGTCGACCTCGTCTGAAAGCGACTAAACACCATTGGAACAATTCCCTTTGCTTAAAACGACTGCAAACTGTAATCTACGGTCCTTTCGCGTGACAACTTTGTTTTCCGAATCGCTAAATCGCAGCCAAACTCTCTGCTAATGCCGTGAATAGAATTCAAGGGTTCTACAGTATCCACCCCGCACCCATGACCTTGCACTTTGTATTATATCTGGATTACTACCGATTCTCCTTTGCATTTGTCACCTCTTTAGAACGGACTCAACGGAATTTTCCGCTACAATGAACCATCAAATTCCCAAACAAGTCATTAACAAACTTGTTTCGGAGTATACTGAGCTATTTTATCCAATTCCCAACTTAGAACATGCTTCGCAAACTAACACTTATGGTAAATAGCGAGGTAGAAAATAGCGAAATGGAAAATAGAGAAGACGTAAGCGCCGCATACTTTTCCTGAGATAGGAAGTCGTTGAGATCGTTGCTAATTAGATGCTATGTTTATGTAATAAACACGTGTTCAAGGTCCAACGAAAAAAGTCGTGTCCAGATTTCAAACTGTCATACACTTCGCGAAACACCCACACATTTCTACTTTAGTAGTGATAGGGAAGTTACGGTCGGCTTATGTTGAATTTTGTTTATTGCTATTTTGCGGACATAATCATAAATTGGATTCTATGTTGTCTAAGAGAGAGTAACCAGGGTGTGTTTTTGCCGCCATCTTCGTATTTCACCTGTTCATTTTTTAAGCAACGCAACCATCGATTCTCATCGTATTACAAATTTGTGAGAACCTCGTTACTATAAGGTATTAAAGCTACGGTGCACCTAAACGTAGTATAGGGAAATCACATGCTAAACGGTGTCCACGATTTCGCCAAAATTACTCAGTGTTTCCTTAAACAATCTCGACAGTAAAGTTTTGGATCGTAATGTCTAGTAACCATCGTCGAGATTTTCTTCAAAATGTTCTTTTTACGTTTCTAGAAAGTGAATCAAAATTTCAACTTTTTTGCAGAAAAGGAATTTCCGACGATTGATCGCAAGGTTCACTTGAGCCACTTGGGAGTATTCTTTTAATGAAAACGGAATTCAAATCCGACATTTAGTTTTGGAGTTGTCACGTATGAAATTTCAGAAAACTATGTAGGTGATAAATCCGAAGCTAACCTACGGATTTGAATTCCGTTTGTGCCTATAAATTGAGAAAACGGTGGTTTAGTGTATATTAGGGCTGGTATTTTAAAAACTATCTTTCCAAAAAAGTTTAAATTTGATTCACTTCCTGCAAATTGACCAGGAACTTTTTAAAGAAAAACTCCAAGACATGCACTAGATATTACAATTTAAAACTTATTATTGACATTTTTAACGAAATATTGAGTAGTTTTGGCAAAATCGCTGTCGCCATTCCTTCCAAGATAAACCCTACCAAAATTTGTATCCACATTAATTCTAAAGCTCTTGCTGCATTAGTGCATTAACCCTCGCTTTCACCGCGTTTTTCTCCTCGACAAATATCTCCTCAAAACTAGCTTGGATAAAACTTTATATTGTCAGCCCATTCATATAACAGTCCCGTAAATCTAATTTTAATTCGCTCCAATGCTGTCCACGAAAACCTGGCAACGCTTCGCTGCCATACAACTCTCATTATGGTCCAAATTTTCGACTCGGAGCAGAAAAGCGAGGGGCGAGTTCCCAGTGAAATAGTCCTTTTCTCCTAAGGATTCTTACGAGCCTATGCAATTGCTTGTCGTTCACGTGAAACGGCAGGCAATAGGTAACTACGCAGTTCAATCTAGGGATTCTACGCAGTAGCTAAGCCTCTCTCGCTCTCTTTGGGGGCCCGTGATGGCTCGCCAGGGAGAGAAAAAGGAGCGCAGGTCAAAGGGAGAGAGCGGAAGAGAGGAAGAAGGGGTTTATACGGACGGGTCAATCAATACAGACGACTCGCACATATACACATACACACACACTACACACGTATGACGTCAGAGCAGCCCAACCGCGCGCCCAAAGCTGCAGAAGGGGTTGAATCGCTCCAAACACTATTTTGGTGGCCCTCCAGGATATAGTAGAGCCTTACGTCGGCAATTTGACATGCTCTGAAGCTCAAGGGTAAAACGAATGACAAGCAACAATACCCAAAATCTCATGTCTTTTTTTCATTAAAAAAAGAAAATAATGTAAAAAAAGAAAACAATGTAAAAAAAGAACTCTTCCACCTTACACTGATGAGTCGGCGTGCAGCATTCGATTTCCAATTTTCAACACGAGCGTGAAAAATAAAATAAAAAACACTATAACAGCGCTGCCTTACAAAGATAAAAAGAAAAGTGAAAAGAAAAATGTGAGATTCTCTCAGGTCTTTCTAAGACATTTGCCGCTAGATTTTTTTTTTGCTCCTACGCTGATTTTTATCAATAGAGCGATTAACAATCATAAAGCCTACAGAAGGTCTTTTCACATCTTTTAGGCCTTTTGGTGGGGGGGTGGGGGGTCAGAGGTACACTGGATTTTCAACATTCATTTTTTTATTTACACCATGCTCCTTGTTGTCCGAAGAATGAGTCCAAAGCCAGAGGCGAGGGGGATAAAGATGAAATTTTCTTCTTTTTTTTTTGCTCTCGAGTGTGTCACCCAGCGAGTGAAAAGGACTAATAGGCTTAGATAGGCGTGTGTACAAAAGGACGTGATGGAGATAAGGTTGGAGAGACGTATGCCTAACCAAAACACCACCATAAACCTCGTCAAGTCCAACAATAGGTTTTCTCAAGGGGATACAGCAAATAGGGTGAATTTTTTTCTAGGCTCAGGAAGAAAATGCAAAGAGGGAGAACTTTGTCAAAAGGAAAGACTCGTGCATAGCGACAAATTATGGAGAGATAGGTTGAGATTCTACAAACACTCCTTTGTTGACAAACCACGAACGCCAATGAACAGTGCTCTGTTACTTTAGAACTGTGAATATGCATACAAGTTTTAAGTATTTTAACATTGTACGGGGATAAATATGATCAACAAAACTAAATTTTTTGCCCTTTTGGGCAATAGATCTTTTATTTTAAAAATATCCGAGGGAATGTTTTTTGAGTGCAAGAAAAGATTATAGTATACATTACTGTTGGGGTGAAGCTAAATGAAAATTATGGACAGGAAACGTAAACGTCAAAATATTATGCTACAGACACAAATAGTAGCATGAGTATAAAAGTTAATAATACGAGAATTAACATTAAATTATGAAGTCAACTAAAAGCTAAAATAAAAATTAATGTAAAAGATATATCAGTTCTTCGTAATAGCAAATAACTTAATAATGAGAGAAATAAAATGTATTAGGAAACAATGTACCGTATTCTCCAAAATTTTAAAAGGCGGATTTTAGCTTAAACGGAAGAGGGCAGTACATCGCAGCTCAACAGAAAAACCGACGTATAAATGAAGACACTCGAGCTGATCGATTTAGCAAGCGATTGCGAGAATGTCTTGCAAAGCGGATAAAAAGAACTGAGTTCATCATAAATTATTATAAATTAGTTTCGGACATGAATCTAATTGAAAGTTATACACAGGAAACGTAAATATGATCACAATATTATCCTACAGATCAAAATAGTATCATGGGTATAGAAGTTAATAATGCGAGAAACAACATTTAATTTGATAAATTAAACGATTAAATAGTTAACTAAATAAATTAGTGCTTTGTGTTGGCAAATAATTTACTGACATCTCCATGATTTTAAAAGGCGAATTTGGACTTAAAGAGAGAAGGGCAGTAAATCGCAGCCCGACCCCAAAAAAATCGACGTATAATTGAAGACACTTGAGCTGATCGATTTAGCAAGCAATTACGAGAATGTCTTGCAAAGCGGATGAAAAACTGCATTCTTTATGAAAGGAATTAAGTAGAAAGCCCCGGAAGGGTTACACAAGCCGGGCAAGAAGATTAGACGACAAGCAAACGTGGGGAGAGAGCGAGGAGGATGGTGGTGGTGACGGTGGTAGGGGTGGCCAAGAAGGAAGGAAGAAATTGAAGATGAATGAAGTAGCGAAGAAAAGTGCAGTTTTGTTCGCTGTTGCTATGTCACGATTCTTCGTTGTTGGTTCCCGGTTCGCTCTTGCACAATTTTAATTCTCTAATGGACAATTAGTTTGCGAATCTTCGTTAGTCTTTCTAATCACACAGGCGACGACAAACACCTGGCTCGTGAAAAGTTTCTTTTCATCGCAGTTTTCAGCACTTCGGGATTCAAGACTCAGATATTACTTTTTTACTGTAATTTTCCTTTTTTTACTATTGTTATAGAATTCCGCTGAAGGTCGAAATGAGGCACTCAAGAGGTCTCGTTAGTCCCTTCCGGGCATATATTGGCCCAAACACGAACTATAATTACTATTTTCGCCATTATTTGCTTGCTCAAGTTTTCATATTTACACAAAATAGTGTCAAATACTGTAACCATAAACCTAGCTTTTACTTATTAAGTCAAGCGGTCAGTAAGAGTCCCAAACTAGACCTATAGTTGCTATTTTTGCAATCATTTCCTTCCTCAAATTAATGCTCACCTTTATGCAATTATTTTGGACATTTGCTCATTCTCCTATGTTCACCATTATAAAAAAATTGGGTTTCTTTCTAAGCCCCTAACCCCCCCACCCCCGCCCCTTGGGTACGGGCCTGGTTACTTTTTATTCAATCATTTCCTTGCTCAAATTAATGTTCATCTCTACAAAAAAGTATTGTCAAATAATCATAGAACTAGCGTACCACAATTTTTTTCAGAAAGTTTAAGTTTAAAAGTTTTACAACGAACCACGTCGATTGTTTGACGTATTTTTTTCAGAAAGTACTTATATAAATGAAGATGAGCCAATAAAATGAACCATCAACAGGCAGAAACCTACTATGAATTCATACTTATGTATTTATTTATATAAAAAAGGGTTAATAAGAGGCCAAAACACGAAGTATATTTACTATTTTTGCGACAATTCCCTTGCTTAAACTAATGTTCATCTTTACACAAAAATAGTGTCAAATAATTATGACCTAGCGTTTACTTCTTCAAGTAAGCAATCAATAAGGGGTTTACTTACAGGGTTTACGCCCTGTTGCGTGCTTTCATTGTGCTAACAACAGCTACAATCTCAAGCCTGGGAACAGTAATTCAACTCACAGTTTAGCAAACAAACAAACAAAATGGTTCTGTTATACGTAACTCAGACGAAAGAGCTTTCTTTCTCAGGCCCCTTGACAATGTGATTGTGAACGTGAGACACAAAAAAAAAGATTTCTGTCGACTTTTTGGACTCTTTACTATACACTGAAAAAATACAAATTAATATGACAAAACTAATTTAGCTGACCGAAAAAGAACGTCTATGAAGCCACGTGTATGCGTAGTTCTTGGAAATCAGGTTGCGTGCTTTCGCAGATTTTGAAGCCTTTGGCACCTTACACAAATTGAGTGGATGTTAGGAATTAACCCACATGGCTTGGGAATGGAATGTGGGCTACAAAAAACTTGATTCGCCAAGCCTGTTTGAAGGTCAGAGCACCATTGAGGTTGCTCACATAATCTAACGGATCTTGCAAACGGCCACCCAGAAAACGCGTCAGTTTCTTCCAAAGGCGCACAACTCGAACTGCATCTTGAAATTCCAGCGATAAGTCAGAAATTAACGTTAAAAACACTGTATACCTTTCCTATTATTCTACATTGACAGAATGGGAGAAACGAGAAATCTGCGTTGACAATTTTTCCATAACTGTTGCATACTTTTCGATCATTTTCCGACCAAAACTTTCATATTAATAATAGTTAGAATTCAACGTGGACAAATTTGCGAAATTCAGAATTTGGAAAACGTAAGCAAGTTCCCTGAACAACTGTAAATTATCTTTGCCTTTTTTAAATATATCTTTAAAGATTCTAGGTATTATCAATTATTACTCTACTGTCACGATTACTTCGAGAAACATTAAGTGGTAAACGCAAAATTGTCCATGCAAGTTTTCCATGTAATCATTCATAAGAGAAGGGCGGTATAGTGGTCTTAAATTAGATCTATTTGGAACTTATAGCGAAGCAATTTTCAATGAGTTGTTCGACCTTCATAAAGGCACGTAAACCGTCCATGTTAGTGGAAACGCATACAATTCGCAGAAATTCTGCAGCAATGTTCCTGATTTCACTACGCAAGTCATTTGAAGCTTCAGCTATCGTTATGCAATTAAATCCCACACTTTCATACGATTGAAAGACTCGAGCATTAGTGAGATTTACAGTTTTAAATCTTTTAGCAGACGTCAGGCTGTCTTGTGCAATACTTTTGGTCGTCTTACGCTTCCGTACTATACCAAAGGATGTTAGTCTCATTTCTTCACTTTTTACGTGAAAGAATCTTTTCAAAAATCCACACATAAATGTTTCCCTATTTATAAAAGTTAAAATCCAAATTATTAGTTGATAAGAGAAAGAACTACCTAAAATGTCTGCAAAAATTCCCTTCTTCTCCCTTTCATGATAACGTATTAATGAAGATGTTGTCTTCATATGTTTTTTTATTTGTTTAAAGACGAACCACGTCGCCCACCCGACGTATTATGTTTATGACTCTCTTTATGCATTATGCCCTTGCGTTGGTGAACTTGCTATTTTCCATTCTTACCTTTCCAGACAAATCCAACAATATTTTTTTTCAGGTACTCGCATAGAGCACGTTAAACAAAAAATTGATCACGCACTGTTCTTTTTCCAAATCCCAGAATATAATCTAGCGTTCTTTCTAAATAAATGTAACCTGCAGTAGGCTCTACCTACGATGGTTTCTAATATTACTTAAAAAAATAAGCTCATACGTATACATTAAGCACCAAACAAGAAAAAAAATATTGGTCTCTCGAGCTGTTGTAGCTTTACGTCCTTTTAATCCACACCATTACGTGTTTTCCTATATGTAAAAGTCAAAACACAAATTATTAAAAGGTAAGATAAGAACTACCTGAAACGTATCAATTAAAGATTTTGTTTTTATAAATATAGTCGTCAATAGGCTACGATAGTTTCGAGTATTATTTTTAAAAAAATAAGTCCATAAATTAAACACCCAACAGGAAAAAATATTGAACTCGCGAGCTGTTTTAGCTTCAAGTCCCTTTTACCTTTAATGCTTCCGAGGATGCCTGCTAGGGAAATTCTACCAGAAAAAGCGGCAAAAAAGGAAGGTCCGTCCATCCATCCGCCATTTGGCTGAAGGGACTTTAAAAGGAGGAGTGGAAGAAAAAGGTGGATAGTGTTAGAAAGAAAAGAAACGAAAGAAGCTCAAGGGACATCCGCTATAGCTGGGCAGAAAAACACTTGAGAAAGAGTGGAAAGAGGGATTAGATTACTTCGTAGTACCATACTTGCGCTGGTAGGCCTATCTTCTGTCATTTTTTTCTCTCTCTCGCCCCCCATTTGAATAACCTGCCCAAGACCTTGGCTGACCTTTGCATTCCTTTAAAAGTTTTTTTTTCTCGGCAGTCGACCTTTTTTCGTCACACCATATGCAAAGTACCTAGCCAGGCTCATATGCCTATCCACACGCAAGATTGCGTTTCTTTCGCTTCTTCAGGCCACTGTATACCCTTTCTCTTATTTTCAACTGACTGAATGGGAGAAACGAGAAAATTGCGTGAACGATTTCTCCATAACTGTTGCATATGTTTCGATACGTTTTCAACCTAAATTTTTAAATTAATAATGTCTAGAATCTAACGTGGAAAAATGTTCGAAAAGCAGAATTTTGGGAAAAAAAGCAGACAAATTCCTTGAGCTGTAAATTTAATTCCTTGAATTGTAAATTATTTTTGCCTCTTTTCAAAGATAGCTCTTCGTAGGATTCTAGAGATTATCAAGCAAAACTTTACTGTCAAGACGAATTCGAAAAACATTGAGTGATGAATGCAAAATCGTCCACGCCAGTTTTCAGTGGAATCGTCCATAAGGGAAGGACGGTATGAAGTGACCTTATGGGAGCGAACCAGCAGTTGAAAAACGGAAATTTCTTATGTCAGGCCATTCTGCTCAGCATTACATGCGTATTGTAGGCATGGAAATAACGGACGCACCTACCTTGGTGAATTTGACGGGCACAAACCAGCTCACTGCGGCGAATGTTTCTTTCTACACTCGTTTATCCTGTGGTATCTGGGTTAAAGAACAACGGGACAATAAGACATAATAATCCAGCCAGTGTGCGCAATAATAACTCGGCCATCGTTTAATCACTACACACACATACCGAACGCACTGTTCATTCAGTTTTCCTTGTTTTGTTCGCAAAATTTGTCACTGGGTAACGCTTTATTTCGTGTTCACATTCTTTAAAAAATAAAACAGCAAATCCCAAACAGGAAATTTTTGGTTGTAGACAGCTTTCTCTTTTTGTGCTCTTCACTTTTTTATTATTAACGAGACACTAGGAAAGCAATCCGGTCAAGAATGTCGTAATCCAAGATCTGTTGATGTTTACACTTGGAAAATTTCTCTTAATCTGGAAAAATTGTCTTCTGTGATACTTTCCAAGTCCGTACGAAGCCAATGGGGTTTGACAGTTTTTCTCAGTTTGTGCACTACTTTTTTGCAGAAATGTACTGTACTTTGCACAAAACACACAATGTGCACAATCTGTTCAATGGTTTATGACGATGTACACGCGTAATTCACGTGAACAAGTGATTTCCAAAGTCAAACTGTACGCCAAGCGTACCGCGTTCTGTTATGTCCGCTCTACGACTGAAAAACAAGCCTGGATTCCAGGCCGATGCCCATACTCAGCACGCCGGGACTCGAGCTCCCGGCCCGGTCAGGCCTGTGCCGTTGCGCCGTTGCCGTTGCGTGCCATGCGGTCTTTCTGTTCCTAGCTTGCGGGTGTTCCAGGGCTTCTTCTTCGGGGTAGTTTCGTCCCTTCTGGGAGCACCTTTAGTTGGGGTGGGTGGGAGGGGGGGGAGTGATAGGAGGAGAGGAAAAGCTTATTTGGAACTGGTCCCTTAGGCTCAATAGCCGCCATTGCTGTTTGGTTCCCCCCTTTTCTCTCTTTTTCGAGTGAAGGTAAAAAGAAGAAGTTGGAGGAGGCGGAGAGAGAATGAAACCCACACATGGAGAACCCCAGCCAGCCTAAAGGGATACGGAGATCACCCATCTCCTCCTGGATCCTTTACATAGCGTAAAAGCGAGTGGAAAACCGCGCGCTTGCGTGCTATAACCAAATAGTAGCTTCGTCGTAGGATTGTAGTAAGACGGTTTGGAGTAGTAATCATCAGGTGGCGTGCGAGTGTTACGCTCATAACTGAAGGAGCGCACTTTATGAATGAATGCTCGAGAAGTCGCGCTAAGGCGGACAGCGAGGTGAGGCATGGATTAAAATATTCCTCATTAGTTTCGGTGAAGGACCACTTGACGAAGATATGGTTTTTATTCTTTTTCTAAAAAGATGAGTTTTGAATGTGTGTGCCAACGGTATAACTTTGTTACGTTAGTTGAGCTAGGGTGACATACAAAGAGGAAAGGGAGAAGTAGGAGATGGTAAACAGATGCTTGCGTGTTTGCACTAATGAACAGTCGCCAAAGTCTCGTTAAGAGGATGAAGCGTATGGGGTGGAATTTGAAATTAAGTAACAAAAGGTTTTTAAAGAGGAATAGGGGGTTCAGGTTCTTTCCAGCTAAATTTTAGCCCGCTAATTAGAAAGCTATGGTAACGTGCTGGAAAACGTACTCATCGGATCGATTGATCTGAAATAACGCCAGGGAAGCTTATGCTTCGTGATACTTAATACGCAGTTATGACCTGCAATCTCTACGTCGAGAATTGTTCGAGCCAAACACTTTTGTAGCTCTCAATAAGGAAAAGGGCTCTATTTTTTGCGTAATTGAGTTTCGTTTGACAACGTGTGAATAATCGGTTGTACGATTTTCAAGGAAAGCTTTGACTACCCTATGTTAAGTGTAAAATCAATACGGAAATATGCATGATTTTAAAACATTCTAAAAGCTGCTTTCTGGAAACAATAAGATAAAAACAGAACACGGATTTCATTTCTTTGCCGACAGGAGAAAAAGTGGTAATACATAATCAATCTTTGAACATTATTCGCTCTTTATGTTGAGTTAAAGAGCCCACAAACTCCACCATTACCAATCTTCGTGTAATGTAAAACAAGTCCGAAACAGAACGCAAGCTCAGTCACAAAAATTACTTTTTTAAATGTTAATATAGCTGAGAAGTGTTTGGACAATTACCAATATCAAATGACGCTTGTATCGTAAATAGCGTTTCAGAAATTTTTATCGTTGGACCCCTGCCCCCCACAAAAAAATAGAAGCTCAAAATATGTCAAAAAGTTTTTAGGAGTACTGATTTCATACTGCTGTTTCTTACAAGTACCTAAAAAATTGATAAAAATAGTTTTTAAGTAAAGCGTTCAAAGACAAATGATTCAATTATGGAACAATACAGAAAAAATAGCTGTCATTTCTTTACAGTAGTTTTACATAAGACATAAAAAACAAGAATGAAGCTCATTTGCGAACACGACTAAAGCTTTTAAAAAACTCTTTTTTAAAAACTTTCAAAAAATCCAACAAAATGAGTAGCACTTAGTTTTAATTATCATTCGCTCCGATTTTGCGATCCTTAACGCCACACAATAACTCGTCGGGTAGCTGTGAATCTTCCTAACCTAGAAAAAATAATGTAAAAAATTTAATGTAGTTTTTACGTTAAAAGGTAGAAAATCCTGTGATAACACTGGTATGAGTCACGAGAAGAAAATTTCCTAAGATTACCTTCGCACGTGCTTACCCCCTTCGTCACTTGTAACATTGCAAAACACGTGGCTATTTTCGCTCGCACAATTTTCGAAAAAAACTCGCCACCGGTGAAAAAAAGCACTCAGATTCTGCTTACCCATCCGTGGAACTAAAATGTAGTCCAAGGCAGAAGTCACCAATTGGCTGTGAAATGTCTGGCGTGAATTCGACTACAGCGCGAAAGTGTGTGGCGTTACAAATTATACCGGATTGAAGGTCTTAAAGCACAAAAGGGGCGTCTTCTTATACTCCTACTTCCATTCACCGCACGCAAAACTATTCTACAGATCGCTGATAGAAACATTTCTTCGTGAGGATAAACGGATCCGCGATTCCTAAAAAAACTCGTTGTTTTATAGAAATTAAATTAAGTTAAAATGTAATTATTTATCAATTAAATAAGAAAGTTATTTATTTCTAACTAAATTATAATTAAAAATAAAATTAATTAATTAAATATTAAACCTACACACAGAATCTTTTCTTTTCAATGTTAAAGCTTTCCCAACAGTTGTCACCTTTGTTAAAAATGCTATCAACATCTTTAGGGAAAAGACGGCCATACTATGGGTTACTATAGTTGGTCAATGTGTTAAAGGTTAGATTTTCTCATTTGTAATTTTCGTTTAACTTTTAAATAACAAAAAGGACACCTGGAAATAATTTTTAAAACATGAAGGCAGGTAATTTAGACTATTAGGCATTATGCACCTCCCACAGAATAATAGAATACCTTCCTATAGCTATAAAGCCGTAACTTTATTAGTGTCGAATTCACATAGCATAAAAATGGCGACCACGTCCTGTAGTCTAAAATGGTAACGAGAAGAAAATACCATTTACCACATTTGAAGTTTCAACTCTGGGTATATACGTTAGAGCCTAAGGGCATGTGCTTTTTTTCTTTTTTTCTAAAGAAAAACAGGACAATTTTCCTGTCCCTCGTCAGGAAGAAGCTCAGATGTCATCGCTAAGGAAATTTTGGGGGTTTGTTTGAGCCTAAAATAAGATAAATGATGCAGCAGGGAATTTTTCTCGTTTGAAAGGAGGTAGAAGGTGTAAAAAGGAACCATCTGGAGAAAAATAAGATATTTCTGTGAACTGCGACGCAACTGTTTGAGTTG
Organism: Triops cancriformis; assembly: GCA_020615345.1. NCBI lineage: Eukaryota > Metazoa > Arthropoda > Branchiopoda > Notostraca > Triopsidae > Triops > Triops cancriformis. Next base: position 24,275 of record JAHZNP010000231.1, on the reverse strand, counting down.
CCTCATTTGCACTGCATTGATAAATTCCTAACGTATTCATTACTGTTATTCTCGCTTAAAACGCCATTCTGTTTACACCTTTTTTCTTCTTTTTTCGCAGAAGCTTTAGAATAAGGAATTGTTAAGACTTCGTCCTGGTATTACCCTTGCAGTCCCTGTGTATTGCAAACCGTCCTAGCTGCTATGCGATAGGCCTGGGCGAAAAGACGCAAGCGAGAAGAGGGAGAACGAGTTAACGACAGCAAAGCCAATCAGTACCACAAACGCTTCATCACAAGGTGTTAGAGCGTTGCAGAAATAAAAAAGGAAGGGGGAGAAGACGAAGAATGCTAGGCGGTGGCGTTAGGTCGTTTATGTCGTCTTCAGAAATTGGACCAAAAAGTTGTGTTGGTACTTGCCACAGCAGGCTCCTACCGTAGCTGTGAAAGGTAACGGCCTAAGCGAAGCACCCTCCATGGCCTCTTGACTTTCCAGAGAGGAAACCATTAAAATGTCGTGAACTCTTGGCCCATCCAGAAACGGCAAGGTTCTGACATCCGCATTGGCCCAGCTTTTGTTCTAATATTTTGTCCAGACCCCCTTTTTGCCCAAGCCATAGTTGGCATTTGCCTGCACACAATTCTGGAGATACTTTTCACCCATTGTTCTTCCGCGCACCATACGACCTTTAAACTGGAGTACGAAACGATTAAGGTTGTTTTGGCTGTTTCGGAGCTAAAAATAGAAGGTATTAAGGGTACTACCGGCATTGTTGCTGTTATTTGAGGATGTAATGACGCTTGCCAGATGCTGGGGGTAATTTACAGCGGAGTTGGGGGGTTTATGGGAAACTCGCCTTGTGAAACAATTTATACATAACGCGACTACACTGTAAAAAAATTGTGAATTTACAGTGCAGCAAAAAAATTATAAGGACTTTACTCTAAAAATACATTTAAAATGTTTTTCTGTCACGGATTCCTGTTAAAAAAATATATTTTTGTAAGTATTTGTACAGTGAAGTCCTTATAATTTTTTGCTGCACAACGAATTATGTAAATTCACGAAATAATTTTTTACACTGTAGGCGAACGTCACTTTGGTGAGAGTTTGCGCGAATACTCGACATAACAGGCGCAGAGAATGGTAAATCAGGAGAGAAGCTGAGTGTTCAGGAGAGATTCGAAATTTGAGTAATTTTCTTTGTGTTTTTTTCCTAGCTATGGCGTTTTTCTAAAAAAATTTAAACTAGCGTGAGCATTTGCTCTTTGCTGGACTACGGCGGTTAAAGGAGGGAGGCGTTAAGAGACCTGAAAGTTAGCACGGTTAACTGAATTGGACCAAATAATTACGCTCTTTGTTGTTGTAATTTTTTGTATTCCCAAACGTGTAGTTTCAAGAACTCAGGAGCTGAGGAGAATACGTAATTCTACTACACTCAGGGGCGTATTTAGGGGGTGGGGGTTCGAACCCCCCCCCCGAAATTTTGATTTTATAATGGGGAAGATAGGAGAATGACCAAGTGTCCAAAAAAATTGCATATTAACCCCCCCCCGAAACTCCCCCCCCCCCCGAAATGAAATCCTGGTAACGCCACTGACTACACTGTAAACAAAAATCAGAATTTAAAGTAAGTCATTGTGTAGCGAAAGAAAGGACTTTACTGCAAAAATCATTGCAAAACCATTAGTTGACTTGCGCCTGCACTGGTACGTAATAAAAAAAAATCATTACAAAAATGTTTTTCTACCACGAATTTGTGTAAAAAAATACACATATTATGTTACAAGTTAATCTTACAATAATTTAAAAAATACAAGGATTTACTTTTACAAAATTAGTTTTACAATAAAGTCTTTATGATTTTGCTGCACAATACCTTACTGGAAATTCGGGAGGAAATGTTTCTGTTAGAAATACAAACATTTTTGTTAAAAAATCATTTTTGTCGTATTTTTACAATAAAGTACTAATCTTGTACATTCTAGTACTGTACTGTATTCTGTGACTCTATATTATATAATATTATGTTAGGGAAAATATGTACTGTCTCCTCAATTACCTGTACTTTAAGTGATTAATTTTGGAGTCTGTAGTAAGTTTTACTATAAAGGCTACTGCTTTCATAAAAAATTGCATTATTTTCCATAGTTTACAGAGGACATATATTTATTCCAACAAGCTGTTAGAATAATGCTTTTCTTCAATAACTGTGATAGGGAAATCTTCTAACATGTAGAATATCTTCAAAACGTTACTAGTTCTGAAACTGAATTCTGCATACCTGTTCTGCGATCTTTCATTTTTCTATAGTCCTCCTCAATAATATTTTTTAATTAGTTTCACTGAGCTGTAGGACATTTTTGGCTTGCATATTGGATTTCTTGTTGAAAATATAAGAGCTTAAATTGTCTACTAGGCATACCCAAGGGGGTTAGGTGGTTTAAAACCCCAAACCCGATTTTTTTTATATCATGACGAACCTATAATATTGCTCAAATGTAAAAAGATGCATATTAACGCCCTCCCTACCAACCTCCTTGAACCCCTTAGGAATAAAATCCTAGTTTTGGCCCTGCTTGTCTATCATGCATTCGAACTTGATACCTGGGAAGTAATTTTCACTGCATGTATGAGCAGCACATCAACGTTCTGAAGTAATAACAGGAAGAGCGTCAGGCGCAGCATATTTAGGCTGTACACTGTAATAACCATAGCAATACTTGGTAGTAAAAAATCTTCATCTTTCCCAGGAGGGTTGTATAGAATTGTGGCCAGGTTTTATGAAATGGTCGGGTGCGACGAGGAAGGCCGGAAAAGAGGAGGGTGAGGGAGCGGCATAAAAGCCGTCGTTTCGGATTGGAAGGTAAATTACTCGCTGCAAAAAAAAGAGTAAATTACAGTGCGTTCCAGAAATTCGCAATGGTAAGTGATCCTACAGACCTTTTTCAGAAGTTGTCAAGTCGTTAAAGGAAATACCAACTGTTGAGGTCATGCAAGACCACGGGAGACTGAGCGAGTGGACCAACGGATAACGTAGGGGGTTGAGACTCGTAAAAATTTCCATTACATAGCCCGGTATATCAGTTCCATTCTTGTCTGTACTCCGATCACTGTCATCAATGCCCTTTTGCAAACGAAGAGATTCCTCGCGCAACGGTTGCTTCTGAGAACCAGGCTGTTGCCTTGTGATTTTTTTAGCAGTGTGAATTAAATTTGTTGTGATCTCTGTACGATTTACGAGCTTCAAACTTTTTGATACAATGGTTAGATGCTTGGGAATGAATACAAAGCGGCACAATACATTGCCGAAATATGGGCAAAATAGGATTCATGACAAGTCTCTGAGAAAATAATTCAAAGTTTAGTTCATGCATATATGACATTGATTCCGAAGCAAATACTAGCATAATCTTGAGTAATGCTTTGAATACGCTTGGGCACCTTCCTTCATGACAATATTACCATATAGGGTAAATAAACTCCTGGCATTATTTTTTTATTGATCACTTAGTGTTCTTAAGACCACTGTATACCCTTTCTCTTATGTTACATTGACTCTATGGGAGAAACGCGAAAATTGCGTAGACGATGTCTCCATAGCTGTTGGATATTTTCGATAATTTTTAGATCAAAAGTTTAAAATTAGTAATACCTAGAACCTAACGTGGAAGAATTTTCCAAATGCAGTATTTCGGAAAAAAGTAGACGAATTCCTTGGATATTTTCTCCTCAAATTCCCAGGACATATATTTTAGGAAACTGGAGGCACAATTGAAAATTATCTTTGCCTTTTTTCAAGATGTTTCTTTGTAAGGTTCTAAGGATTATTAACCAAAACTTCACTCTCAAGATTACTTTGATAAGCGTTGAGTGGTAAATGCAAAATCGTCTACGTAAATTTTCCATGTAATCGTCCGTAAGAGAAGGACGGTATACAGTGGCCTTAACAACTCTACGGAATCAGATAATTGGAGATTTGCAGAAATTCAGAAAGGAAGTTAGTTATTCTTGAATGAAAAATATAGGTGTACCGCATGCGAACGAAAATTCAAAAAGTTATTCGTTCGTGAGACGGAATTTTCATAGCAAATAGTGGACAAGGATAACTTACTATTGGCGATTTCCATTGGCAACACTGGTGCGCACTGCATTTCTGAAACACAGCGATACAGTGTGCTTCGTAAACTTCAGTTTTTCAAACACACTGTATCGCTGTGTTTCAAAAACTCAGTGCGCACCGCTTTTGCCAATGGAAATCGCCATATGTAACGTTAACAACTGGTTTACGGTCAACACTCATTAGGAATGGGTAACTTACAAGGTAATCAGAAGGTCAACATTTCCGGGTAGTTGGACATATAGTTTTATTGCGCTGGGCCTTAATCGTCAAGTTGACCGTTTCTGGTACAATTAACTTTAGTATCCGTACGAGAAAGAGGCGGGAAGGTAGGGGATGTTCTGCCCATGTGGATTCTCCACCTATCGCTCACTTGGTACATTACTCTTGTTCCCCCGCAACTTTTTTGCACAAGCGAAAAAAGGGACAGACATTGGTATAGCCTACGTTAGGCTATGAATAAGTTAAGCTTGTTGGCTAAGCCTCATCAATCTTGCACAAAAAAGCTTGTTCACTTCCAGAACAGGGCTTGTAATGGCGGCAAAAAGTCTCTTGCCCTAACGGTATGGTACGAAGAAGTTACACTCGCACATAAAAAGGCGTCTTTTTTATGACGGCACACCAAAAGTGAAGCTAAAAAGAGGGGAAAATTACGACCCAGAGGGGTGTGGTTCCTCGCGAATTCCCTTTGGCTGAGTAAATCGAGATTGAGAGGAGAAAGAAAAAATGGCTGTCAGGCTTTGTAATGAATTCCGCGAGCTGTCCGCTAAATAAATTTGGTACACATGCTTAGAGACTTGCCCTTGGGATTACGACCAACAACAGAGAGTTTTACATTGTCCCTCACTTTTCATCCCCCCACCCCCCTCAGCAAAATGTCTTTCAACGAAGGCACTCCTTCATGTATGTATAATTGTACGCTGCGATAGAATTGTTACTTGGCTATTGCAATTCTAGTGATTTAAGGTTACGGTGAGCCTAAACGTGGTATAGGGGAATCACATGCTAAACGGTGTCCTTGATTTCGCCAAAATTACTCAGTATTTCCTTGAACAATAACGACAGTAAAATTTAAGGTCGTAGTATCTAGTGCACTCGTCGATATTTTCTATAAAAATGTCGTCGTAAATTTGTAAAAAGCGAGTCAATTTAAGTTTTTTATGCTAATTCAAACATCTGATGGCAAGGTTCACTAGATCCGCTTAAAAAATGCATTTAACGAAAACGGAATTCAAATTCGACATTTATTTTTGAAGTTGTCACCTAGGAAGTTTCAGAAAACTATTTGTGTGATAAATTCGAAACCGACGGATTTGAATTTACCCTTTGAATACCCTTTGTCTTATTTTCATTTGAATAAATGGGAGAAATGAAAAAATTGCCTTGACGATTTTTCCACGGTTGTTGCATACTTTCTGATAATTTTTCGACCAAAATTTCCGAAATTCAGAAGTTTGGGAAAAACAGACAAATTCCTTGACAATTGTAATTATCATTGCCATTCCTTCAACGATATTCTTCGTTGGTTCATAAAATTATGAATTAAAACGTTACTGGCAAAATTACTACGAGAAAAGTAGAGTGGTAGAATAAATGCAAAACCGTCCACGCAAGTTTTCCACGTAATCTAATAAGAGACGGGCGGTATACAGTGGCCTTAAAGCGGGTCTTATAAGAGGACTTATACTGTAGTTAACTTTAATTATGACTTCCTAAAAGTCATATTTATCTCTCCTTTTATGGTAGGTTACATGGTATTTTTTCTTTCTTTATTGTTTATTTATTTTTCGCGTAAAAGGAGGTATCCGTGCTGCTAACGTGCAAGTGTGCCTCTTAGTACAGAATTTCGCTACTGAGGGCGTAGCGTCCAGGGCCATCTTAATTCCAGATGTTATTGTTCGTTCGTTGGTAAGCCGGTGTGTGGACAGTGAACTAATCAAAGCGAGATTGGTAATAATAACATTTATAATGGCACTTCCTTTATTTCTCTCCATCCGTTTACGTATTTTTCGCTTCGTTAGAGGTTACCACACATTGACTAAACAGCTAGTCAACTGCAAGTCAAATATTTTTGAAGCTCAGAAGCTTGCTATCTTTCCAAAAAGTGCGAGTTCATTATCAAAAACGTCAGTCCGAAAATTTTCAAAGTATTCAGTCTCCGGTGCGAATTATCACTTAGTTCCTTTTCCTGGTTCGACTTGCGTTGGAAGTGGTGTAAGGCAACTTATTGATAGATAATAGATGCCCTAAACTCTAGTGTAGAAACTAATTGGTCTTGTTTCACTAACCTATTCGTTCTACTAATCCATTCAGACATTTTTTAGTGTCTGTTATTAATGAACACTCTTCTTTTTAACAGGCTACCGAGCGATTGCCGTACTCATCTCATAGATATTACGCGCTAACAACAATGGCCAAAGTCGACTTAAAAGATTTTACATTCCCTAATGACCAGCCCGTGGTGGGTTTGGAGTGCCGCGATGCATTTCAAGCTTTAAGCACCCAAGAGAAGAAATACGCTCATTATTTAAGCCAAGCATCATGGTACGGTGGCCTAAGTGTTCTCATTCAGGTAAAATCTCATTATGACCTTCACCGGAAGTTCCTTCCGCATTATTTATTTTTTATCTAATAGACATCACCGGAATCGCCGCTAATTTTTAACTTGCTGCACCAAATCCATAAACACCAATCGGTGGATGAATTGAAGAAAGTTGCCTTGGACAACGGACTCTCTGAGGAAGAATTCCAAGCCTTTTTGGTGTACACGTCAGGCTTTTATACTAATATGGGCAATTACAAAGGTTTCGGTGATTCCAAATTTGTTCCCAGCCTTCCAGCGGAAAAACTGGACATTCTGGTTAAGAACACCAAAGCTTACAGCGCGGAGCCATCCGTTGCGAAAGCTTGGGAAACGGTTCAAGGACCGATGTACGACTTGAGCCCAAGGAGAAGGCAACTGGGATTGGGCGAAAAGGTAGAGCAAAGAAAATACCCTTAATTCCTTCGTCAGAGATGTTTAAAACGTTGCGTTGCATTATGAAATTAATACTAAGTTATTTCTTGTGCTATTTTACTTTTATCCTGTTAACTTTTATTTGTTTTGTAGTAAATTGTCAGAACTGTGTATTTTTCTCTTTGGAAATTGACTAATTTTGTTGTTGTTTTTTGTCTAATTTTGGATTTGCTTTGTTAGAAAGTTTTACTTATATTTGATTACGTATAGGGAATTTCCACTTACTTCTCCGATAATTGTACCTTGGAAGACGCAGAAATTGTGAACAAGTTTATGAAATCGCGCAACATGGAAGCGTACAACAACCGTGTCGTGAAGTACGAAAAGGATGGCGCCGCTAGTTACGAAGTAATAAACTGATAAACGAAAGAAACTAACTCTTATTAAACAATTTTTCTATGAAACAGATTTTGATGGCGTCGGCCGATAGTGGAGATTTACCGGACATCACTTTCGATGACGTGGTTTTTGAAAACTGTCATTTCAAAGTGGTGCGAGGGGACTATGCTCCGTTGATGCGTTTAGTCTGTGAAAAACTGGAATTGGCAAAGGTGGGATAGTTTTTTGCGTGTTTCGGTACTTATTTCCACTTTTCTTAGAAATTTGCGTCAAATGAGCGAGAAGTCAAAATGATTGAGGAATATATCAAGAGCTTCCGAACTGGCTCTTTGGACGCCCACAAAGACGGCTCTCGCCATTGGATTCAGAACAAAGGACCCATTATTGAAACGTAAGTCCCTTTTCCCGTGTAATAGCATAACAAATACTTAAGTTGTCATGCAATACTTGCACAATAAGCTATAACAGACGTAAAGGATTTTTTTCTCTTAAAACACAGGCAACAGAAAGGCATTTTCATTTAAGTAATTTTTCACTTTTCCGTGTCACATCTGGTTATCATACTCATGCTTTTTGGCGGAAAGCATTGTCGTTTTAAAACAGAACAATTTCGGTAGATTTAGAAACAATTGAAAAAAAAAGGAAACGAAGCGTCATTCAAGATTACATGTTACGTTACAGATTAGGCTGGGCACTGTAGTTTTACGGAAAATAGCACTTTCCACGAAAGCCACACTAGCATTCTAAGAAGCTTTGTATTATTTGAGCACATTTAATTATCACTGAGCAACAAGGCCGACAAGTAATTGTTATCGATCGCCGAAACTAATCACGTTATTCCATTTAGGTACATTGGTTTTATTGAAACTTACCGCGACCCGGCTGGTATGCGCGGCGAATTTGAAGGATTTGTAGCTATGGTGAACAAAGCCATGTCAGCCAAATTCGCTGATTTAGTAGACAAAGCCGAAACTCTTCTTCCACTCCTACCCTGGGATAAATGCCTAGAAAAAGACACATTTTTGCGACCAGATTTTACATCTTTGGATGTTTTAACTTTCGCTGGAAGCGGTATTCCAGCTGGAATAAATATTCCCAACTGTAAGATATTAGTTCGTTGACGTGAATTTTTACTAGAAGAAGATTCGTTCTGTATTCGGATTATAGAGAATGCCATTTTTTTTTTCAGATGACGAAATCCGCCAATCGGAAGGTTTTAAGAACGTGTCGTTGGGCAACGTCATTCCAGCCAGCTATAAAGATCCAGTTGTGCCTTTTATTAGCAAAGAGGACCAAGAACTGCTCAATAAATACCGTGTCCTTTCCTTTGAAGTGCAAGTTGGGCTTCATGAACTCCTGGGTCATGGTAGTGGCAAACTGTTGCGAAAAGCAGGTGACGGTGCGTTTAATTTCGCCGAGGACGAGATCAAAAAGGCTTTGTCTAGTGAAGAGAAGGTGAGCGAAACTTTAATAAGCATTGGTTTATGAATTAACTATAACGTTGCTATCGAAATTTTATGTAGTTGACTTGGTACGAAGAAGGAGAAACGTACGACTCCAAATTTACAACCATGTCTTCGTCGTACGAGGAGTGCAGGGCGGAATGCGTTGGATTGTACTTAAGTCTCAACAAAGATGTTCTCAAGTAATGTCTTTAATCTAATTTTTGTGTGTGCGAGTACTAACTTCTTTCTGTGTAGGATTTTCGGTTTTGAGGGACCAGAAGCAGAAGACGTGCTTTACGTCAACTGGTTAAGCCTTTTGTGGAACGGTGTCGCGAAAGCATTGGAAATGTACCAGCCGGAGACTAAAGCCTGGTTACAAGCACATTCCCAGGCACGATATGTCATTTTGCGAGTGTTGATGGAGGCTGGTGAAGGATTGGTGGAAATTAAGCAAGTGAAGGATGAGCAAGGAAACGATGACTTGCTACTCTCTTTGGATCGTAGCAAGATACAGACTGTAGGGACGGAAGCCCTTGGAAAGTTCTTACGCAAACTACAAGTAGGCTTGACACTGCCTTTTTTCATTATTGTTTTGGAATAATATTAATTAAATTTTGTCTTGCACAATTTGGTTCTAGTATTTTATAATATATTTTTTTAAGCAGATACCTATCGATATAACAATAGTTAGCATTACTCTTGTAGTTCATATAACTTTAGTACATGTATTTTTTGTTGCATTTCTTTTTGTATTTATATGTTACGTTATTTTTGAATTTACAATAAATTATATTTAGAATAAATTTATTTTTGTGTACAATTGCAATTTGTTTAGAAAGCACTGTCTTCTGTTTTTAGGTATATAAATCGACTGGAAATGTGGAAGCAGCTCGAGAAATGTACGATCGCTATTCATTAGTCGAAGAAACAGGCCCAACGCCGTTTGCATCATGGAGGCCTATTATTTTAGCAAAGAAACAGCCCAGGAAAATGTTCGTGCAAGCTAACACGAAAGTGAATGGCGAAGATGTTGAGCTAGAAGCTTATGAAAGCTCACACACTGGGCTTATTAATTCGTGGAAGGATAGGTTTGACCATCCTGATTTGTATTCGATATTGCAAGAATTGCACGATAAAGATGCAAAGCATTTTGTTAACTTTTAAGATTACAGATCTTTGAAATACAGGTCTTACGAAGACCCAGTGTCAAGAGTCTGAGCCTATTGTACTTTCTATTCTCGTCAGTAAGCTTACGTTATTTCCCGTAGCCCTGAAGATTTTAATTTGAACTTGTCTGAAGCGGGCCTATCGTGATTAAAAAGAGAGACAGAAAAAAATAAGAAAAAACGTTATGAGAGTGGTTTTTTTGCCAGTGAGCGAAGAGGTGACCTGCAATATGACTTAACAATAGGCTCCAAATTTCCTACATTCCCGGTGTCTTACGCAAACGAAGAGGAAACTCGCTTACAACACGGAAGATTCTGATATTTTAACAACAATTATAATCTTATACGGATTATGTTTCTTCATATATCTTCATCAAATATGAAGAACCTGGAAAAAGGACCACACTCTCGAACATCGCGCGCACTAAGTTAACTTTCACACATTCTATTCGGACCACAGTAAAATGTGGATTGCTGATATTCCGTGTGATAGATGGCAGCATAAGTCAACCAAAACATTCATGCACCACGTGAACACAGAAGCTTAGGCGTAGTTTTGCAGAAAATTACGCAGTAAGTACAGTATTCGGCATTTTGACACCAGTTCTCTTGCTATTTTAATCAGTGAAAAAAAGATGCCACCGAAACAGAGGAAAATCGCGGTTATGGGTTACCGATCAGTAGGTAAGAAACGGGATATTTTTCGCAATGCCGAACAAAGGACTGTTTGGGTTTAACGGTACTAAAGCACGAAATGTGTCTATTTTTAGGCAAATCGTCACTGACTATCCAGTTCGTAGAAGGGCAGTTTGTAGACTCATACGACCCAACGATTGAAAACAGTAAGGAATATCTCTTATATTTCGAATTCATAACTGTTATTTTATTTATTTTGTAGCTTTTAGCAAAAATTGTAAAATTCGTGGACAGGAATACGAGCTGAAATTGGTGGACACCGCAGGTCAGGATGAATATTCAATCTTTCCTGCGCACTACGCAATGGATATCCATGGTTACGTTTTAGTTTATTCCATTACCTCTGCAAAGAGCTTCGAAGTGGTACAGATTATTTACGACAAAATTCTGGACATGACAGGAAAAGCCAAGTAATAATTGAGTGTCAGATTACGTTCTCAGATCATTTAACTAATATTTTACGACGATGTCTCTCCCGTGTCTAGCGTGCCAATTGTCCTGGTTGGTAACAAAACGGATTTACATCGCGAGAGAATGATCAGTACGGAGGAAGGCAAGCGATTGGCCGACTCTTGGAAGGCCGCTTTCGTGGAAACTTCTGCGCGCTCGAATGAATCTGTCATGGAAATTTTCCAGCGCTTGGTTATGGAGATTGAGAAAGCCGATGGCAATGTTCAAGAGAAATCAGGATGTATCATCTCTTGAGACGTCTTCATCTTTTACAGTTTTCTAAAAACTTTCCAACATCTCAAACAAAACAGCTCGGATTGTGAGACAATTTGACAGACGTGCAGCGGACAGATGGATTTTTCAAACAAAAATCCGTTCATTTTCCATAATTTCATTTATTAGTACAAGAAACTTGTGTTTTTAAGTTGAAGCAAGGCTTTAGAATGTTGTACATAATGCGTAACTACACTGGGAATGGGCCAAAAATTGCCGTTTTTCATTACTCCTACAATAAATGTCAAATGAAGCATATAACTGCATTAAAATCCACAGTCTAAACAGTATGTTATGCAAGTTTCTTCGAAATTTGCTTTCGATATAGCCACGTAGAACTTGTGCAAGTTTGTAAAGCAAAAGCTAATTAAAAACGCAAATACTTTTTTTTACTCGGACAGTTCAATGCCCATTAGTAAGACTAGTGCGGTCGTGATTTGTCACAATAATTGCCTAACGCAGTAGAAAATTAAAGATTTTGGGGAACGATTTTTTCAGTAGTTCTGAGTATTACAGCGACTTTACCTGTCATAATAAGGCCGAACCCGCGGGCTGGATAAGATGATTTGTAAGATAATACTATGTAATAATAGGAGAAATAGTATTTAACGCATAAAGCGAATGTAATTCGCTCCAAAATTCGAAAAACTAAAAGGGACTGCTGATGTTAAGGTGTAAGGGGACTAAAGGGATGCCGGGCAATAGAAACATAAATAATAACCGATGACCTATAAGAATCATGGACTATAAACACAAAAGTTTCGGTAAAAATACTAAGTGTTTGTTGGAATGTTTTTCGTGGTTGAAAAAACTAAAAAAATATTCCATGGAAAAAATGTACAGTGGAAACCGGTTATAACGAAAACGAAGGGACCGATAATTTTTTTCGTTATAACCGAATTTCGTTATAACCGAAGCATGCAAAAAAAAACCTTAAAAGTCGCAATAACCTAGACAGTATTCAAGTTTACGCCGATACACTGGCAGTCTATTCCGTTATAAATAATAAAGTTTGGATTTCCGCTCATTAATATTAACATTTAACAATACATTTTCATAAAATGATTGATAGCTTTTGTTTTAAAAAATCTGGATTTTTTTACTGTCCCTTTTATTACAATGTTATTGACATATTCTTCTTTGTCGTCAAGCTTCTTTCTGCGCTTCTTCTCCGCTCTGACACTTCGTCATTGCACCGGTAAGAAAGAGAACTTACTACTGATGGGGCAAGGAAGACAAAAACTTGAATACTGTATAAGATAGGGGCTCAGTTAACCCTCAAGAAGCATTTCCATCGGTTGTACGCCTTATTGGGGGACGCTTGGTCAAAGGGTAAGAGTTGGCAAGAAGGAGAGCGGAGTTTATGCCAGAGTATTTTTTTAATACGGAGAGGGTAACCCGAGACTTTCAAGCAGAAAAAAAGTAGGCTTTGTCGGTCTTCGAAGACCGAAGATCTTTTCGTTATAACCGATATTTTGTTTCGTTATAACCGAAGGAAAACGTATGTAAAGAGATACGATTTTGTCGGGACCGACATGTTATTTCGTTATAAGCGATATTTCATCTTAACCGTTTTCGTTATAACCGGTTTCCACTGTATTTTCAATCCGTTTTCGCTACTTTTTGTTTCGAGTTTAAAGACAAAGCTCGCCGAAAAATAGTTTTAAAATAAAGCATAAAGTTATAACCGCATACTAAAAGCGTAGCTACCAGTTCTGAAATATAATTCTGCATAACACGTAAAAACTCAAAGCGATGTGGAGGTATAACCGAAAAAAAAGTCACTTTAAATTAATTTGCTCTATGTTACCTGACATTGCTGCACAGCAGGGCTTTCTTCGGTAAACTGGTGTAAGATCATCGTATTTTTATGCGTTGCAGTTTTCAGAAATTAACATAAAAATAAATATTAATTTAAAAAAATATTTGAAAACTGATTCCCGTAAGTTCAGTTTCACGTCACTAAATTCTGCGAACATAATTAATTATATTTTCTATAGTAAAAAGTATTAGCAAGTTACAACAGGGAGAGAAAAGAGGTTAACTTATTTTTTTAACCCCAGCAAGGACGATCGAAATAAATCATGAGCATTTAGTTTTAGTTATCGTGAACTATTACTATTCGTTCTTTTTTCTGCATACAGCCAAACAGGCAATCGGATAGCTCATCAGGTAGTCAATACATTTTTTCAGTTGGTAAGTGTAACTTTGGATTGTAATTTTGTTCACAACAAAGTAAAAATAAAAACCTGGTGACGTTTTCAATTGTCCCGTCTCCCCCGTAATTGTAGTACGATAATCTCCCATTCATGTCTGCCAGCGCTTTTTCTTACCTGTAATGAAATTCAGCAATTGCGTACGTATCTTTAATCGTCCTTCTCCGCTCGAAGATTCCGTAGTTAAATCTCCTCCCATTTATTAACCTCCTAGAGACCGACAAATGCAAAACGGTGCAAAACCTTTACCAGTTGCTTAATCAATAAAAAAATAACACTTTATAGAAGAAGTACCTTAGGACAAGGCTTCACCTAATTTCTACCAATATGAAATTATGAAATATCTAAAGAGTTTCTCACCAAATCTACCGAAAAATGGAAGAATTACAATTTATCGAATTTTCTGATAAAGCGAAAGGAAACTTTCGCCCAACTCGAAAATAATGGTCTTCCGGCATGAAAATAGTGGTCTGTAAGCAATACACGTGTCAGCGAAGAACTTCTTCTTAAGAAAATGCTTAAATAAAAGAAATACACTGTATAAATAAATAATCCGCGTGCAATTTTGCGCTCCTAGCTACGAGGCACGCCAGGGCAACGGTCCGAAGTTCACGACTTCGGAACTGCGCAGGTGCAGGCGGCTCGTAAACACTAGTCTCGTCAATGTTTACACACCTAGGATCAGTCAGCAGAGAAAGTCCAATTAAACATGGTTTCTCCGTTTTCCATTGGGAGTTCACCAGTTGACTGGTGTGAAAAGAATTATATATTTACGCCACTAATTGCGGAGTTTACCAACACAGTAACATTTCTCTTTTATTTCAGTATTTTTCTTTTGCCTTTTTATATGTTTTGCCTTGCTTGCAAGTGACTTCTATTCCGATGTTTTCGTGCGAATGTTTTGCAGTTACCTAACAAAGTGTTACTTTTTCTTTATGCTGTTTGACGTTTGTGTTTGTTCACAGCTAAGCAACCTCATTTTCCTTGTTCTGCCGCCTGTTCTCTTCTACTTGTTTCATCAGTATGGCCGCTTCGTTAACCAAGGAATTCATCTTGTGTGGGCTTTGCTCATTGTGGTTGGTCTCAGTTCCATGTATTTCCATGCCACCTTGTCTTTAGTAGGACAGTTACTGGATGAGTTATCCATCCTGTGGGTGGTGGCCGCTGGATTTGCTCTCTGGTTCCCCAGGAGATTTTTGCCCGAAATGTGCAATGGAGATAGGTAATTTTCGAATCTGAATTTACTAAAACAATTCAGTACAAATTAACTAACTTTTCTTCTCTACAAAGGCTGAAAGGAAATTAAAGTATTACGAATGTAAATGATCTAACGAGAAAGAGGAGAATGTAGAGCACTTAGTACTAGAATGCCACAGTTTTAATACGGAGAGAAGAAATCTAATAGACAAGCTGCGCACCAAGGGCATACCAATTATTTTGTATATTATACTAAGATTTGGAGAAAGGAAGTACCAGGAATAACTTGTTATACAAAATGCACTCATAAAATACCTCACCCAAACAGGAATTGTAGATTCTATTTAACAAAAGAAAAGTGTAACCCTCTGAACGTTCGCATAAAGATTAGGCCCGATCATTCATAAATAATAAACCCGAAGACGATAATGGGACACCAGTGCCCGAGTTCGTCTTAAAAACCACACTAATTACTAACTAACAAAATGTAAGTTTATTGGACATCCTTGGAAAAGAACCCAAACGTCGTAGTTGTAAGTTTAGATGTATTTATCGTTTTGTCGCGAATTATTATGGTGGCTCCTTTTTATAGAATACTTCATAATTTGAGAATATCGTAAGCCAGTTTCTTTTTAGTTGTTTGCATGTTGACTTGCATTTCTTAACTTTGTTGCTTAGCATTAAAAATATCCCTATACGCGACAGTACATTTTCTTTTGCAAAGGGTAGTTTTGACAACAGCGTTATTGCCGTAGATTTGTACAGCAATAATACACAAGAAATAGTACTTCAAAGATCTGTTGCAATGCTGCAATTACGAAAAACACTTGGTAGAACAAGGGTGAAATATGAATAGAACAGGCTGATTTATTATTTATGAATCAATCCTTTTGGCGAGCTTTTCTAAACAATTGTACAAACATCCCGTTTTTTACGCCATATTCGGTTTTTGGAAACGAACTATAATGTTTTCACTATTTCACTTAGAATTTTTTCCCCCGATTCATTGCTGTAAATCTGTTGTCCTGCTGTGTGCTGCGTAAGTCAATTGACAAGTTACTTGTGGGACATATTGAGTCGTTGAGTATTTTTATGCATTTGAGCATTTGAGTACTTGAGCATTTATTATGAGTCGTAATTTTCTACTAGGTTTGCCTTTATGGGCAATTCTAGAAGAAAAATGTAAGAATATTTAAGAATTAAAGAATCAAGAAAACTTGAAATCTTCGCGTTCCACTTTCTTTGTAAAAGCCTGGTTTTCCGCACGAATACCCGATAAGCGAAGTTGTCCGGTTTGAGAAGAGTATTGTTTTTTACCTATTGTACGGTTTTTAAAACAATTGTAAACTGGTGACTGTAAGCTACATCGAGCTTCTCCTATAATTAATACGAGTAAAAAATATAATTAAGTTTCACATTATACATGCTACGTGGAATAAATAATAAGAAATGAACTTCTGTCAATATCTCATTAATATTTTTTTCTTGAATTTGTAGAGAAATTTTCAAGTACGTCATCTTGACCTTGGCCGTAATGTCTTCAGTTCTCGCATGCTTTGTTCCTGCTATCAACGCATTCGCACTGATGCTTCTGGGCATTCCAGCATGTGTTCTTTTAATGGTGCAACTCAGAGCGTACGTTTTGTCTATTCAGTTCGAGCACGGTCAACAAAAGATTCGTTTTATGACAACAGGTGTGATCAGCCGCGAATTATACGATTGGGACTAAGGACGGCCGGGATATGGGGTTTGGCTGTTTGTAGCTGGATTATCGACCGTTTTTTTTGCGAATGGGTTTCCCGAATTGGTTTCCCATACTTGCACAGTTTCTGGCATATTCTGATCTGCCTTTCGTCGTATTCGGCGTGCGTACTATACGCATACTTTGAAGCGCAAGATGAAGCACCAGAACAAACACCTGTACTTTGTTTCTGGCCGTTAGATTCATTTGAATGGGGAGTTCCTTATGTTTTTCTCAAAACTGGTCATTATCGTCCCAAAGGGAAGCGTAATTCTATGAAAGTGTGATATTGAAAGTATAATGTGATCTTTGTTTTTTCTTTTCTGTTAAGAAAATGCTTTTGGGGTTCTTAGATATGATATTACTGGGATATTTACTGTTCCTTTCTAGTATTTAGCTATCAATGTGAATGGTTGACAATCATCGGACATTCTTAGATATAAGAACTATTTTCTAGTCGATATCTTTTAGAATTTTCATATCAAAAGAAAAAAAGTTTGTAGGCAGTTGCCATGTTACCAATATCGTTCCGAAAAGGATATAAATCTTTTGAGATGAACAACCTCAGGTGTAACTCCCCTCGCTGCCCCAGGTTTTTATGCTCCTTGGACTTGTATTGACAGTAATTGTGAAATAAAAGCTCTGTAACTCTTGAAATGAAAGCTGTTTGACTAACATCAAACGAGGAAAAGTATGTAAAAAAATGGTAGAAGTTTTAGAAGTGACACATTATTCTTTGGATAAATTAGTCATTCTGCAAGGATTGTGCTTTATGTTGTTTCAATCTCCATTATTCCATTTTTGGAGGGACTTTCAAAACAAGATTGTAACGGTCTTGATAAACTCTTAAGAGTTCTGTGTCTTTTAAAGTCTTGCACTCTTGGATTCGAATCACGCGTAGGATATACGGTTATTTTAGTGCGGATTGTGATAAATCCAGGCACGGTGCTTTCGGGAAACTTTCCTACAATCAATTTAAACGCACATGGGGATTCTTCATGTCGTTTATGTAATACTGGGGCTGGCAAACTGAGCGGCTCAAGCGGAGCCGAGCCCGGCTCGACTTGGCATGGATGGACCGGCTCACAGGTTCGGCTCGGCTTCCAGCAGACAACTTTTCGAAACAAGAAGAATTGAAAAATGTGAAAATAAACAATAAAACTATACAAGATTTTTAAAAAATGTAACAATATGTGCCGGTTCAGGGCTCGGCTCGGAAAGATAATAAGCCGAGCCGTTGCCAATCCTATGTAATACGTTACCCTATGTGAAAGACCCGGCGCGAAATCTCGTATCCTTCAATGCAGACCAGATCTTCACTGCTAAGTCCAGAGCGAGACGACGGAAATTTCGTCCATCTTGGGAAGGCTGCCGTCGAATCGAACGTTTTTCTTTTCACTTTCGCAGTTAAGCTGAAAAAATGGCATCAAAAACTCAAGTTTTGCACTGGGTATTTTTTGATTTATCTGGTAGTGGACGAGCAAATCCTCACATCCTACTTGCGTCTAAAGTATTCAACTTATAACCAATTAACTAACTGTTTCATTATTACGTATTTCTAACCACGTGGTGATCCACAAGCAACTGAGAATGCTAACTGTTCCTGTAGCAATATACAATAGACCCTCAATTGACATGTAACCGAAAGTCGGCTTTGAATTGTAGTTTGCTTTGGGCGAAAAGTTGTATTAAAGAAGAATTCATTCAAATCTGCAGTTTCAGTTTAACTTAAACTTATACCCAACTTTTTCCTTGATGAACTAGGCTATGCAACGGGTTTTAGCCGTGTTCCAAGCAGTGGGCAAAACAAGCCAGTATTTCACTATACATGCCTTCGCCTTGACAGTTATTCAGTCGCATGGTTTTAAATGTCTTTTGCCCCTCCAAACATCTTCCGCCACGGATAAAAGGAAAACTTGGCAAGAATCCTTCTTCGAGTTAGACCAACTGACACTGTCAAACACGGATCAAGTATTATGCACTTAACGACTGTTTCTAACTTGTTAATGTTTCTTTTATCCTTTCAGAATGTTGCAGAAGACTCTATTGCGTGCGCCCTGAAGGAAGCTTATCGAAATTTTCACCAAGTTGGGGAGTTAAAGGTAAAGATTCCGAAGCAATTTCGCGACCTAAGTAAGGTGAATATTCCCGCAATGCTAGGGAAATTGTGTACTTCGTGTAAACTTTTTGACCACAAGGGAATGCGGAATTCTTTGTAATGAAGAGGAGGCGATCTTAGCACAATGGGATTGGTCAACTGTGCGCGATTTCTGCGTAATGCTTTCAGAAATTCCAACATCCTTTATTATATCTCATCGTGATTTTATTTTATGTACTTGATCAGGTTGTGACCCTGGTGGACCCTAACCCTGTTCTTACTATGGAATTTAAAGAGCCCCCACAGCCAGCGAGTTCTAAACCCCAAGTAGATTGCGTGGTAATAAAAGCGGACGAATTTATACTGGAAGGACTTTTCAAGGTGAAGAAAATGTGTTACTAAATTAACTGTTTAAAGTTTAGAATGTGTTACGTTAGACTTGGTTTAAAAGCAGCTGGCTTGATTCCAAAGGCGAGACTTTGGTTCTACATTTGATTGGAGGTACAATTATTTGTTTTTAGCATACAAAGAACGATTCCAACTAAGTAAGTTCTTGTACTTTAATTTGCGATAACTTTCGTTCAATTATTATCTTAAAAAACAGTGACGGCTTACTTTAGGTGCTGGCGCTCTTACATGCGATGCTTCAGAAATAATGTTAAACGCGTTACTGCTTCCGTTTCCGCATAGTTTCAGCTTGAATTTGTCTGATAAATTCTTAGCACAAGGGGCGATCGCAAGCGGCACGAAAAGTTGTGTTCCGCATTTAGATTTGCCAGGATCAGAGTTGGAAATATTGTTCCCAGTCAAACGAACAGGGTTTTGTCTATCACTAATATACGGACAGCCATTGCGTCTCGTACCAACGCTTAACCCTAATTTCGATTGGAAAGATTTAAGGTCCAATCAGAAGGTATTATTTATTTATTTTTTCAAAGAAAATTTCGCTTGATCGACAGAACCGTTATCTCGTCTGTTTTCGTTTCCATATGACAGTTATTCGAAATTTGTCGCGAAGAACTGCGAGAACAAGAAGCCTTTTTTATTGCCAAAACGTTACCTCGGACTCGTCTGGACCAAGTCCGTGGCACTTTTGTCATTATTCCCGGTAACGTTATGAACGTACAGTAATGAGCAAAAAAAACTGTACTTGCCAATTCGCAGAGGTCTAATTAAGCCTCTCGAGGCTGATTTACATTCATTAAGGGGAGAAAGGGCTTTACCAATCGTTTACAAAGTGAAAGGTCGACCGCGAATTTTGAAAGCGAATTTTGCCTTGTGAGCGAAAATTATAACTGACACATCTGAATTGGTTGGAAGAATAGAACAATATTCACTAAAGAAATTAACTATATTTTGCAAAGGCCAGTTCAACTCGGTAAATAGCTAAAAAGACTTAACTATCGAAGTAAAATGCCCGGTCTATCTTTACGAGAATTGCGACGTCTATCTTTAAAAGAATTACAAGAAATGTGAGCCAAACAACAGTTAAAATATGGTGCAGCCTGAACTGAAAGTTCGATGAAAGAACTGTCAGCGTCAATACTTCTACATCTTTCACTGTATCGTTTATACACTATTTAAATAACATTTAGTTTCAAACTTCGCGGTCTACCTTTTTATATGGACAGGGATTGGTTGAAGCTTCAAGCCCCTTCACCCCTTAATGAAAGTAAATCAGCCTCGAGAGGCTTAATTAGACCTCTGTGAATTGGCAAGTACAGTTTTTTTTGCTCATTACTGTACAATACAATGACTAACTAAGTTTGCCTCTTTCGTAACTAGACTATACGTTAATTTCTACTTATTAGTACATTATTATACGTTAATACATTATTAATACATTATTATATATGAATAAATTATTAATATTTTCTACGTATTGATACATTATACTGCATGCTGTACAGTAGTACATCAAGGCGGAAAATAAAAGTAGAGGATCTATATTATTTCCATACGAACTGCATTGCGAGTTCCGTCAATTGTATGTCTACACACACGTCCACTTTCTGGTTTTCATTTATTTTTATTTTTAAACTAGGTGCGGATGCTTTACTTTTGTTCCCAGCAGCTGCAAGGGAAATTTATCTTCCGTTTGACGATTTCCTTTTTATCCCGAACGGCGACGAAGAAGCCGGAGGAGAAGAAGATTCTATTTCTGTAGAGCAAAGCAAGACTGCCATTCATGCTATGATCTCTTCTTCCGTCCGTGACGTCTACAATCCACTGGAAGTCTCCACCGGACTCTACGATGTTCTTCTCAATAGACCAGCGGTGCCGTCCAAAGTTGCTGGCGCAGGAAGCAAACTCAATCTTCCGCACTTCAACGAAGCGATAAGAGCTTCCCTGCATCCGGTGACGTTGTGTGATTTCCCGCCACGCGGACCCAAAACCAAAGCTGGACGCCAGTCTAAATTACGCCGAAATTAATTATTTCCTTCATTAAGATGTTTAGATACTTTTTGTTTTGTATCTTTTCATAGAAGAATAAACATTTCTCCTCAAAACTTTTTAAGCTACGAGAAG
Source organism: Triops cancriformis (assembly GCA_020615345.1). Lineage (NCBI taxonomy): Eukaryota > Metazoa > Arthropoda > Branchiopoda > Notostraca > Triopsidae > Triops > Triops cancriformis. Next base: position 3,010 of record JAHZNP010000231.1, on the reverse strand, counting down.
TTCCTTCAAAACTGAATCTGTGGTTAAAATTTGCGTGAAACCTCGTAGAAACCTCAGATGGAGAGCGGAACCGCACCTTATCGGGGCGTGGTGTTCGTGAAAAGCTACACTTAGTCGGGTTCCTGATAAATATACAAGTCCCAAACAAAAGTTGATACTCAACGAACTAACCAACCAACGGGGAGAAAATTGAAGTGAATTTTGCTTCTCTGTGTGTTTCTTGCTCTGTTTTCCGAACAAAGCAATTTATTGCTATTTGAAAGTCATGAGTCAGCAGCCAGCTCCTCCGAAACCGGGTCCTAAACCAGGTTCGCAGATTTACTTTCTTGCATTATTTTTGAAAATTAAGTAATAACATCTGTTAGTCGATTCTTGAATTATCTATTTAAATCTCTAGGTCAGGTCAAAGTAGTCCGAGCTACGTACAAATACACGGCTCAATACGTAAGTTTATATTATCGGAGTTCTAATTAAAAGAAAAAAACGTAACAGTTCGTGTTCTTTCTAGCCTGACGAGTTATCTTTCGAAGAGGGAGATATTTTGTACATCCAAGACTCGGAATCTGACCCAGACTGGTGGAAGGGGACTTGCAAGGGCCGAACTGGTTTGGTTCCCAGCAACTATGGTATTATTTCATCAAAGTTTTGGTGTTGAAGTCAGTGACGACATGTCACAGTTCGGCTAAACCTAATGAGTTAGATAGGAGGGTGCAAACTTTAACATTTTCACAAGATTGTCCCCTTTTTGGATACTACAACTTTTTTTCCGAAGGAAACGCAATCCTTGCACCTCCATACCAAATTCCACTACCGGTTACGGTGCACATTACAATACTAGCCAGTCCAAACGCTTAGAGCGAATGGCCTTATGTTAACTACAATATACTTGCGTGAGTGGTGTCTCATGTCATTTTCTCACGAGTATTCCGTAACCCGCAGAAAATTTTCACAATGGAAACGTCCCTTATTGCTTAATGTCGTCTAGTTAGCGACAGGGCAGTTCGCTTTGGCCTTTTCTATCGATGAGTACTGTATGCCGTACTTTTTGTCTAGCATGAATCGCGTCCGTACAGAGTTGCTGCATAGAAAAACTTCACCTATGTACAACATACGTATGTATATATGATCTGTTTTAACATTCGAGAATAGGAAAGTTTTGCCTTAGGAATACTAATTCGAGATGTTTCTTTTCTGCACAAGTTTCGTAAATTATACTTCAGGTAAGAGTAGTAAGTAGGTGTAATTTTTGGCATAATTTACTTTACTACTTATCTAACTACTTGCGTAAGTTTTTAATCTTCCTCAAAATTTAAAAGTATAAATTGTTTCCCATCAAAAGCGTACGTATGTCAAATGTTCCGTAAGGAAAAACGGTCGACAGTGGTTGTCTGCACTGTATTTATCGTTGGTTTTGTTGTTTAGTGGAAGATAACGCGGAAGTTATTGAGAATCCAGTTCACGACGCCGCCAAACGAGGCAACCTTTCCTTTCTTAAAGAATGTCTTGCCAATAAGGTAGCCGTAAATGCTACGGACAAATCTGGGAGTACGGCGCTTTACTGCGCGGCTCATGCCGGACATTTGCCGTGCGTAATGGAGCTGCTGCTATGCCCCGTCGTCCAACTCAACATCCAGAACAAATTAGGTGACACGGCTCTGCATGCTGCGGCTTGGAAAGGTCACGCGGAAATCGTTAGCGCGCTTTTATTAAAAGGCGCTCTTTTGGACCAGAAAAATTTAGACGGAAAGACGCCACTGGATCTTGCCAACGACTCCCAAGTTAGAGATTTGCTACAGAAAGCAAGCGGTTTGTCTGTCAGCAACGCTGGGGCCAACGAGTATTTTGGGGACGACGATGATGCCGATTCCGACTAACAGATGTTGATTCCTGGAGGAAACTTTTCCTATCATGAGTGCTACGTTTCATTCCAAGAGCCAAATGCTTTCTGCAAATTTTGTGCCTTATTTTATGTGCAATACAAGATTCTCCTAGTCTTACTGAAACAACCTGAATTCAGTTTCAATTTTACCGAAAACACTTTATTGCTATTGTCACAAAAGTTTCAGCATCTAGCAAAGCCGGACCTAAGCCGATTGGTTGATACAGTCCACTTTTCCACGAAGAAAAAGTTTGTTCTTGTTAAGAAAAACTCTTGAAATTTCGAATTAAATCTTTTCAAATGCACTGTGGCGTTAAGACATTGCCGCACTTCTGAGTTTTCTGACAAAGCTTTTTTTATAGATCACATTTATCACTATTTGAGATGTAAAGTATTGATGCAGTTGCTTAAATGTTGCACACTTCCTTGTGGCACAGTTCCTTCGTTCCGTTGACACTATCGTCATTTATTGACTAATTTGTTCAGATGAAGACTAACTATCCTTTTAAGAATAGGCCTAGTGTTGTGGTTCAATCAATGAAACCTTTTTTGCACGTTGCTTATTTGAGGTGGCTTTTTAAAGTTATAGTTGATATCCATTGTGGAATGCTATTCCCGTTTATTTCGGCAACTAAATTCAAAAGAACCTAAACACCCCGTAGAAACCGTTAAAAAAATTATCGGATCCGCAATGGAGATTAGATTTATTCATATTTGTTGAGGTTAGTTACACACAATTTTCACTTTCTACTAGAAAATATTCACCAACACTTTATATTTAACCTATCATTAGAAATACACCTAATAGAACACTATATTACCGACAGCCTGTGCGCTTGCAACATTTCTTACATATTTCAGTGACAATTTTGAATGAACAAATAATAAAAATAATTTAACAGGAAAACTTACATACTTCGCGGTTTTCTTTAGATAAATAAAAATTGGACACGGAAAACTAGTTACGCTTTAATTCTCGTTCCGTTAGCTGCGGCAATTACGATGAACTTCAACTCGTGTATTTATAGTTTACTTTACAGTTTACACTTTATATTACGAACTTTTCAATTAAGCCGTCTACCTTTCTTACAGGTCCGTCGCCAGGATGGAATCGTAGGGGGGGGGGGGGGG